>APFE031733567.1:50986-68643 GCA_000404065.3 Pinus taeda
AATGGGGAGTCTCTAGCCTCTATATAGGATTCATACATACAATACCATGGGTCATTACCATGGTTCTTTCAATACCATCCATCTAATACCATGGGCTTATCACATTATTTCTAACTACTTGTGGTCCCTTACATGATGTGGGTTAACCACTTTATTTATTAACTATGGCCCATACAATTATTACATTATTCCCTTGTGTACCTCCCACTGTACCCCATACTATCCCCCCTAGGTATACTACATTCCACCCCCTTTAAACATGTTTTGTCCCCGAAACATAAGAAGAACACAAATAATAAGATTTACTCAAAAGAGTAGTCCAATGGTACCATGCACGTGCATCTAACCATCCAAGAGAAAGGTGAACCCTCGATCTCGTTGGTGCCTCGCTTGCTTGAAATGGAAGTTGACCTTGGCAGCTCTTCTGTGTTGATGTGTTGTGGGTGGATCGTCGCCCCTTTCTATCTGTCATGCAGGGGTTGTTGTCCTTGTGGCTAATTTGTTTCCATCATGTTGGTTGTTTTCTTGCGGGTGATGATATGCTGAAGTTTTAACCAATGGTGTATCTTTCTTTAATTCACCACCTAATGGAGCCTGATTAGTATCTGGTACATGTTGTGGCACCTGCTATTGTTTCTTATCTTCCAATATTACTTCAACCACAGATTCCTCATTTGATGTATCAATACTTGCAACATTTTCTGCTTCAGCCTCTTTGGACTCTAGCTGTTTTTCTGGTACCTGGTTTGATGTTTGTGTTTGGTTATCGACCATCAAAGGCTCATCATCTGATGTGTTAGTGTCATTAGAGCTTTGTGCTTCTGCCTCCATAGTCTCTGCTTGGGTCTTAGTGGAAATATCCTGCATTGTAATTTTCTTCTTTTATATCAGAGCTTTATGAATTTCTTCTGCATATTAATATTGACAGTACCCACAAATTACATCCAAGGATATCCCAAAACAACATCCATGTTATCTATACTTGAAGTATAAATTCACAATGCAACACATACTTATCCATAGAAAGCTTCAAATCTTTATAAACTTGAACATCCTCATTATTAACCTGTGTGTTTTCAATGTGTTTTGCTGGAACTTGCAATTTTTTTGCCAAATTAACATTGATAAAATTATGCTTGCAACTAAGATTGATAGATACAATGATCTTCTCTTTCTGAATCAACCCAAGAATTGGTAATAAGGAGATACCAGCAGAAAATAATCCTTTAGGTTTCTTGGTTTCCTTCTTTCCTGTAAAAATAAAATCTTTGCTAGGTTTTTTGATTTCCTTCTTTCTAGTGTGAGACCATTTGTCTAAAAATAGTTTTTCAATTTCGTCAGCACGACATAACTTTAGAATCTCATTGTTAAGTGATTTTCACCATATAGCAGCCCCATCTTTAAGGTAATACCCTATTTTGTCTTTCCAACACCCTGGGAATTCAAACTTGTGAAATGCGATAAAATTTTCAATAGTCAGCCCATCATTTTTTCTTATAAAATATTTCTTTACTAGAAGCCATGAAGAGGGTTTTGAAAAAATCACTTACTTGGCGAAAATTTAAAATGGCCATAGTTCAGTGAATATTTCTCAGAATCCTTATTATGATCTGTTTTCGGAAATGGAATGACCATTCTACATCTTCCCATGTGATAGAAATCTTGATCTAGTCACTAGAATTTCAGATTCGCGCCGCGACTGTCGCGCCATCACAAAAAATTCTGAAAAAGGAGTTGATTTTAAATCAGTGATATCTCCCTCGTCCGGACTCCGATTCGATCGATTTTCTTTTTGAAATTGGGTAATTTTTCAAGAGGATTTCAGATTTGCAATTTTTTCTCAAAATTCCCCACAAAAACTACAAAAATTAACCAGAGATCTGCCGTCCACGAATTTTTGTCAAAAAAAAATTGCAACACAGCTGATTTTTAAATCAGCAATATCTCCCTCATTCAGACTTTGATTCAACCGATTTTTTTTGTTTTTGAAATTGGGTATTTTTTCGCAAAAAATCCAGGTCTACAATTATATTCTGGAAATTTTGCACAAGAACTTACTGATCTGCAAACTCGCCGCCCAAAAAATTCCTGGAAAAAAAAAATTCTTTGCTTTGCCCAAGAAAGTGCTATGATACCACTTTTAATAGATCTGACCTGCAAATATATGAGAATAGAAATATGCCTAGAAATAACAAGATCTCAATATATAAATGTTTCTCTTTATTGATAAAACCCTTTAGGTAGGGTAACACCATACAATCACTCCTTAAGGAAGGAGAACACTCCACAAGCCATATGCTTGGCTATACAATATTCCTTGACATCTCTCAATGGGGAATCTTTAGCCTCTATATAGGATTTATACATACAATACCATGGGTGACTACCATGGTTCTCTCAATACCATCCATCTAATACCATGGGCTTATCACACTATTGCTAACTACTTGTGGTCCCTTACATGATGTGGGTTAACCATTTTATTTATTAACTATGGCCTATCCCATTATTACATTATTCTCTTGAGTATCTCCCTCTGTACCCCATACTATCCCCTCTAGGTATACGACAGAGATTCAGTGATGGGAAAAGTTTGTTTAGAGATCGAGTAGCAAAAATTGAGGAGTAGCAGCAGAGTGATTCTGGAGAATTTTTCTAGTGCCAGAAGAACTAATGGAGAGAGGCCGAATTATTCCACAGGAGGCTGCGCAGGGGCTTGCAAAAAGCCTCAAGGAGGTAGTTTGATTCAGCTAGAGGAGAGATTGATTTAGCAGCAGATCTTCTAGAGGGCCAGCGAATCGTTCTCAGTGGCAGAGACAATCAATAGAGGCATGGAGCAACTATTCCAGGTAGTGCGAGCTTCAACTTGCATAGTGCTTGTGCATAGGTTGATACAAAGGGAGATTGGGAGCTGATTGTTAGTCCAGATCAGGCCAAGATTGCTTGTGGAGAGAGAGAACAATCTCTCAAATATTTTTCTATGATTTCTCAAGAGAGGATTCCAATTTGGCATTTAGATATTGTACTGAGATTTTGTTGCTGAATAATAATAATAAAACCCTCATCTGCTGCACCGGTTTTACCACATTGGTTTTTTATAAGGAATTTTGTCCAAAAACAATGATGTCAATTTTTATTGTGTGTGCATTATTTTCTCAATTCCAGTTTTATTTCTGCAGTGCATTTTATTTTTGGTGAAAATTGCAATAGTGATTTTATTCGTTGTTTGCCGTAATAGAAAATAAACCGGACATAAAAATATTTCGTTAGAAGAAGAATTTCCAGTTGCTGCAATAGTGAATATTTCACACTACGACCTCACATGTGCTACAAATCTAGATATACAATGTGCATGAGTTGAGCTTCAACTCACACAAGGGGCCATATAGGTTGGAGGAGTAGGGTTGTTGTTTGAGGGTTTGTGCTAGAATTTTTCTGAGCTCTGTATAGGAATACAACTACCCATCAAAAAAATTGTTGTACCTTGTAATTTTCTCGAGGGGCCATTTGCCTAGTAAGGGAGCCTCACCATTTTGATAATTAAAAGTGAAGATCTATGTGATTGATTTCCTATATGTTGCTTTTGTTGTCTAAATTTTATGAGTTAAAACTTCCTGTGTATTTTATATTTAGTACTTGTAGTCATATTTTACGGTTTACTAGGAATTAAAATTAGATAAGGAATTTAGAAATTAACATGGTAATCAAAGCTTCAACTCTAAAGAGGGGAAACCAATTTTCTTATAGGCTCATAGCAGATTTAAATTTCGAACCATTGATTTTTCAATAAAATTTCTGATTTGGGAGATGGAAACAACTAGGTTAATATTTGAGGACATGTTGGCGGGTGCATCAAACTTCATTCCTTGGAAGGCGAGGGTTACATTGATCATAATGTAAGATGGTTTATGGGATTTTTCTAACACCAAACACACCGTGCCTACAAATGTTGCAGAATTGAAGGATGTGAAAGCTAGGACGATAATCTTGGATGCGGTGAAGGATCATGTGATTCCTCACCTATTTGAGAAGACGATAACAAGGGAGATGTAGGAGGCTCTAATGAAGCTTTATCGGATGATAACAAAAATAGGAAGATGGCATTGAGAGAGAGAGTCAAGAATACCAAGATCACTCAGGGACCAATTGAGGAGGTTGTGATAGATGATTTGATGGTAAGGAAGGGCATTGTTTCACGACAACATCTTCTTGATTGGGACAAATTATGGGATGATTTTGTCTAGGAGGAGATTTGGGATGAATCTCTAGGAAGCCAATAGAAGGGTGATGATGAGAACCTTGCCCTTACAAACCATGCAAGAAAGGGAAAAGGGAAGGTCAAGAAGGATACAGGTGGAGAAACTACTTCATGGGATAAAAAGAAGAAGAATCTGAGTAAAGTGAAATGCTTCACGTGCTACAGGAGTGGGCATTATGCTTCACAATGTCTAAACAAGAAGGGTAAGGGTAAAATCGCAGTAGGTAGCAAAATCTGTAGATACTCATGTCAATGAGTTTGTTGTGAAGTTCGCGAAGGAGTTCTCGCTAGTATCTTGCCTTTCTGGCATATTTTCCAATGGTGCTCGGTTTGTGGACAATGGTGGTTCTTGTCACATGATGGGATCACATGAGGTATTTACTAGTTTGAAAGAGAAATACTTAGGTCCACACGTGGAGCTTGGAAACAATGCCAAGTGTGGTGTAGAGGGAGTTGGGACCATTTTGTATCTGCTAGAGTCAGGAGGTTTTATGGAGGTGAAAGATGTGTTTTTTTCCAAAGCTAACGAAGAATTTACTTCTAGTCTTAGCCATGGAGGATAGGGTTGATGTTGTCTATTTCCAGGATGCACAAGCTCTAATTTTGCTGAGAAATTCTACCCTTGACTCAAGATGAGTGATTGGAGGTAGAAAGGGTAATTTATACACGCTGAAGGCTCAACCAATACGAGGCCTAGTTCATGACAATGACAACCTGTGTGAGCTTTTGCACGAGACAATATGTCACTTTCATAATAGAGCATTGCCCATACTAAGGGAGATTGTCACTGGTCTTCCAGAATTCAACATGGAGTAGCAGGGAATTTGTAAGGGGTTTTCTCTTCGAAAGTATGTTAAGGATTCTTTTTCGAGCAACAAGAACATATCCAAGGGGATCTTGGATTTAGTACATATAGATGTGTGTGGTCTAATGTTAGTAGCATCTTTGGAAGGTTCTAGTTACTATGTGATCTTCATCAATTATTTATCTAGGAGGATGTGGATTTTCTTCATGAGAATATGAAGGATGAGGTCTTTAGTTGATTTCAGGAGTTTAAGGCTCTCTTGGAGAATCAAATAGGAAGATTAGATGCTTGAGGTCAGATAATGGGGGTGAGTATACCTCCAACTAATTCAAATATTTATGCAAGGAGGCAGGGATCAAGAAGTAGTTGACAGTGTCGTACAACTCACAACAACATGGGGTTGCTGTAAGGAAGAATTAGGTGATAGTTGGAGCTACCAAGGCAATGATTCATGGCCAAGATCTACCAATGTTCCTTTGGGTAGAGGCATACACTATGGCAATGTATGTAGAAAACAAGAGTCCTCGAAGCATTCTTTGGAGTGAAGTCAGAAATTGGCCACTTTTGTGTTTTCAATTGTCTAGTATATGTCTATGTACTAGTGGAGAAGAGGACAAAGCTAGAGCCCTCAATAACAAAGGTCATTTTTATGTGATACAATGAGACTTCAAAGGCATACAGGGTTTCAATTTCAGGTTAGAAGAAGACCATAGTAAGCTGAGATGTCAGGTTTGAGAAGGGCTTGGCTTTCGGAAGTCGTATGACCCCTTTCCAGTGGAGATAGAATACAAGGAGCAATAGGCTCCGAAGATTGAGTAGAGTTTATCGCCACCAGCAGTAGGGACTCAATATTTAGTTTAGGAGTTGGAGGATCCTTCTAGTTTTGTTAGAAGGAGGCCTTTATGGCTAGAGAAAATATCAAGTAACACTTATGAGCATGTGGAGGCTCCTAGGAGCACTTTCAAGGGAGTAGGCTACCCATGCAACTTCATAGTTATTTAGCTTTCATGAGTAACATCATAGATGCCATGTAAAGACTGAAAATAATTTTTACCTTGAATACGATATGAAATCTGTATGAACATGCTTTGAAATTTAACAAAATTTCATATATCAAATTGATTGATTTGGTGAGAAGGACCTACCTGGTTTCCTGCGGATGAAGAGACTTCAGAATTTCTCCAGCTCTCCCGTTACCAAAAGACCATAACCTCCCAGCCAAACCAAGTACAACCTAGGTACTTAGTCTAGGATGCTTCTCAATTGATGCAAACTGTTCCCTCGTGCCCAAAAACTTCAGAACAAACAAGGCTAAGTCTTTTCTGTTGAAAATTCTGTGTTACAAAATTTCCTCCTCCTTTTGACCCCCTCTTTCCTCCAATTGCCCCTTGCTTCTTATAAGTTTCCGTTCACCGACTTCCTCCATCTCCATGTCCTAATTTTGATACGTGTTGATTTTATAAAACAAAATCTGATTTGATTTGGTGATCTTATTCGAATATCTAAATTTGATTTAATAAAGTTTATTTATTATTTTAATGATTTAATTTATAATTTATAATTTAATTAATTTTATTTAATTTCATAAATTTTAATTTACCAATTAAAATTTTAAACATTAAAACTGACATTTCTGTTCGTTTGAGGGTTTATTATATATATAGTGCGTTACATATGGGTCCATACTTACGTCGCTATCGTATGGAGGCCTTGTATGTATGCTAATACTTGTATTTTATTTAAGCTATAGGTGGTTCATTACATACCAAGCCTACTAGTTTTGAGGAGGAAACACATCAATAGGTTTGGAGGGATGCCATGATGAAGGAATATCCCTCCATTATTAAGAATGATGTGTGGGACATTGTTTTGAGATCATAGGGAAAATTGGTGGTGAGCTCCAAGTGGATCTTCAAGATCAAGCATGTTGCAAGTGATAACATAGAGAAGTATAAAGTGAGATTTGTTGTGATAGGGTTCCCCTAGAAAGAGGGAATGGATTATGAGGAGACTTTTTCCCTAGTTGCCAAGTATACTTTCATTCAAGCTGTCATATCTATTACCTCGACGATGAGGTGGAAGATGGTTTTTTTTAGGATTTTCTAGACTGATAATTACTTCCAATGATTTCTTCATTAGTTTGATTTGTGTCACATTCATCATTAAGCAATTATACATAGAGAATCTTCAACAATAAAATAATAAAGCTAGTAGGATCATAAAGAGACAACCAAACAAGAGACACAAAATTTAACATGGGAAAACCCTAACCAGGCAAATACCTAGCAACCTTTTCTTAGAGAAATTGTCCTATTCAATAAGAGATACAATATGATTTTCTAGTCAAAAGCAAAGTCAAATTGACTAGTAACCATATCCTTGTCAAACTTGGTCAAACAGAGACAAATTTGGCTTCTTGAAATTTCGGCCTCCTGCACTTTCCTTTGAAATTTTAGTCTGCTGCCTCAAAAATCATCCTTCTTCATGCCTCAGATTTGTATTCTTATTTTGCCTTAGATTCATTCTTACTCTTCCTCAGATGGTGGTCGGAATTGGTGCTTTGAAGTGGAGAATGAGTAGCCTTCAAATAGTGAATTCATGAGCCCAAAAAGGTGTGTCTGTACACTAAGCCGATCTATACTTCTTGGAGGGCCAACTAGATTTTTGAAATTCGCGGAAAAATAATTTTAATTTTCAAAAATTGAAATTCCCTCTTTTGAAGCCAACTTGAAATTCATATTCATATTTATTGTTTCTTTCATATTTTGGAGGGCTAGACAATTTATGAAGATCGACCATAACTATAAAGTTCAACACTCCCTTTTAGCTAGGGAGGTATTCATAATAACTTCTTCAAACATATCTATTTGTTGAAAAATTTCTCTCTCCCAAGAAAAAAGTTGAAAGAGCTTGCTATGTTGATGAATCCATCCACCTCATGTTCTATTACAGAACCATGTGGAAAGCATCCTACATTAGCATCATGTTCAACAAGTCGTCACTTGGAGCAAAGTCAATAATTATCCAAGTTGTCACTTGGAACATAGTCAACACCTATGAACTATGGTGACACCCTGGGCTGTTACCATTCTTGCATGCCAATTGAATGGTAACATACCTACCCGATGCTAAGGCACTCACGCACCTAGGGAGCACTCTGGGCCTTGATGATCTATGGGTCATTCTCCCTAGCCACATGAAATGGTCCTTTGTCAATATCATTGACCTATTAATATCCCGACCCAAGGAGAATGTCTAGCCCTTAATTCTACAACATAAACACTCCCTTTGACCAAGGGAAACATTCTCAACCACTTCAAGCTTGTCCCTGAAGTATACAAACTTCACCCTGAGACAAAGTCATTGTGAGAATGTCACCATCCTTTCTCGTTTGAGGAAGTACATTGGAGCCTCATTGCCCCCTTCTGTACCATGTATAAGATATAGTGGTATGCAATGTGCTTTGACAAGTCATCATGGTCATCTCCTGCACCTGATCAAACAATTTTGCGAGTAGCTTCTGAAGCCACACTGCTTCAAAACTTGCCAAACTAGCTATACAATATACTTGGCCTCTATAGTCTTGAGTGCAATAGGTGTTTGCTTCCTGCACATTTAGAATCCAAACTGAATCATCATTATGATGTGCTCTTCCTATCATCAACACTCTCTGCTGAATTTGAATTTGTATATCTCTGCAACTGTACTTCTCAATTCACATCCAATTGTACCACGTCGGTACCTCAACACATGTTGTGCCATCGTTGCTTTTTGATACCCTAACTGGGTGCTCCCTTTGAAACTTATCTTGTTGTGGCAATCTTGGTTGCTTCCTTTGCGACTTAGCTTCTTTAGATTAGTTACCATAGGAGTGGCCATGGATTGCCCGTCCTTCATCCCAAATATTTGAAGGATTGTAATAATGTGCTTCCTTTGACCAAGGAAGATCTCACCCCGCTTGTGCTACACTTCTTGTCCCAAGAAGTAATGTATCCAACCAAGATCCTTCATCTCGAACTTAGAGGTCATCTTCCTATGACATTGAGGCAAGGCTTGATTGCTCCCTTTATCATGGAATCAAATTCCCCTTCCATTATTGCTCTCTTTGTCATATGAGTCCTTCATCTCCCATCATAAACAAGTCATACAATAACAAGATCAACCAAGACAATCTTGTTGATCTGATGACTATATTGCACGATATAAGGCCTCTAGATAGATGACAAACTCGACCTATAGGTGATGATTTTGATGATATGAAGCAGACTAGTAGTTGATGACAAGCTCAACATTTCAGCCTCCTTATGTGAGAAAATTCCACCACCAAACAAAATGCATCAAATTGGCCTTAGGGTCTGATATGAAACAACCTCCAAGTATGAACTTGGACCTCCACTATATACAGAGTAACCCTACCTTAATGCGGTCCCCAAATCAGGTGAAATTTGGCCTTAATAAATTTATCAGATGATTTGACCTGTCAAGGAGATAACTCGACCTTTAAAAGGGAAATGATATCTACCAGCAAGGAATAAATCTAAACTCAACTTTAAATCGACCTTAGAATAATGATCTCAGCCCACTAAAGAGATTCAACCCACAAAAATATGATTTGGTAATTAAGGAGCAGTTCGACCATTTAATAAGTGAACATTCCTTTGCTACTTAGCCTTCAATTGGTCACAAGGAACTAGATCTCCAACTGAAGACAAATTCAGATCTTCATAGTAACCTGACCTCAACAAACAAATAGGAATTGATGGTTGATGCCTATCTCAGGGAGAGGAACTCAACCTCCAAATAAACAAGAGAAGACTTGATCCCAAGATAACAGTTCGATCTCTCAATAACAATTCTTCAAGGAGTGTGTACTCAACTTGCAAAAAATATTTCATCTCCACAATGGGAAAGCTCTCGACCTTTTGCCTTTCTAAGGAAATAATTTTGACCTTCAGAGTTGATCTTGGCCTCTGAATATACCTTGACAGTGGTTGATCTTAGCCTCCTAGAATATAAGCAGATCAATCTCCAAATAGCAAGCACTCGACCTCCAGATGAAGGATTAACTTTGCTAAAATTTGATGCTATTCAACCTGTTAATTTTGGCAGCTAGGGAAAAATTCCCTAGCCATCTCTTGACTTCAAAATTATTATTAAAATGAGTTTGATTGTGATCTCCAAGTCGGCTCAAATCATTGGAGGGAAATCATGAGATTCAAATTCAAGTTTATGTCGGTCTTATTGGAGGGAAAATTATTTTATTTGAAATTCAATCTTATTTTGAGTCGGCTTCAATGGATTTATGTTGACCCATCCAAAGGTTGCGACCATTCATAAATGGAAAACCATTATAAATACCAATTAGGGTGATCCTAAAAAAGGCGTGCGAATTTGGTCTGCAATCTTCGCTTGGGTATTTTCTTTGCAACCTTCACTTGGATATTTTCTCTGAGACCTTCACATGGTATTCAAGGTTCTAAGTTTAGCTTGTGCACAGTTCAGATGACACAATTGTCTGGAACGTTGAATGGTTACAAGACATGGCTTCACTCTTTTTCTTTGGTTATAGATCTATATCCTCGCTGTTGTTTTAGATCTCCTCTCTCACCTGTTTCAAGGCCTATGTTCCAAGACTATGGCTTAGATTCATTATTATGTTCTACATGATTGTTTTTTCGTATCATCTCTGTTATGACCCTGCTCTCACTCTTTGTATGGGTTATAATTTCTTGCATTAATATCCTATGATCTCTACATATTGCACTCACACTCTAATATGATATGACATTCATAGATTGGTATGGCACTCGAAGCTCTTGTATGGTGACCGATCTATGTAACTCCTCTACGATGAGTATCTTGCTCCATTGGTATGTATGGATCCCTGCGAACAATGTTGGTGTAGATTCTCTATATTATGGTTCCTCAACTTATGGTATTGACATTTGTTCAAATATGATCTTGATATATTAATATTATCATAGTCCTCAGTCCATTGATCACGACGCTCTGTGACAGTCTTGACACTATTGGTCTCGGCACAATGCATTGGTCCCAACATTGTTCCATACCCCCCCTGCAATATATATGTTGGCACCTTCATCGAATTTCTTCACAACTCTTCTATGTTATATGTGACATTGATCCTCTGCAGTGTATATCTATATATATATATATATATATAATATATATATATATATAGTCATTCAATCTTTTACAACCATAGTCTCCTCCTTGCCTTAGTGAATGTTCAGTCTTGCTACAACACAATTATCTCAGCGTACACAATACGCGTGGTATACCTAGTTGGTATAGTATCAAGGTTAACATCTCTTACGTATGACATCTCCCATGTATGGCATTATGACATCCCAGCTATGTTGCAACATTGACATATGTTTGACTTTGTTGATATCAGAGTTCAATAGTATGTGTATGGCTCTATTGACATTACAATTCAAGTATATGTAGGGTATCGTTCAATCCAGAAGCAGTGATGGTGATTTATTAATATAGCAGTAGCAATATTCGACAAGACTTGTTAACAAACTTAGTTGTGAACAAGTCATGTATATGCTCTAGGCAACCTGAAGATGATATTTGTACTGTGTAATTCACTATTGTACTTTCAATGACAATCTAATAGAAGAAGAATAATTGGGATGGGTTTTCCCCATTGTGGGGTTTTGCTTTGGTCTCTGACCAAATTCCCGGTGTCCTCTTTGTGCATGTTTTCTTCTTATGTTCCTTTATGTTTTGTTGCTATGATATTATTGTTCTTTCTACATAATTGCAAATGATGTAATGATGTTTGGGGTGAATTGTATATGTTAATGATGAATGCAATTATCTAAAGCAAAGAACAATATGGCCCTAAGATAATTCAACACGGCCTTCAAAGAAAAAACCCTCACCTTCCAAGGAAACTATGGAATTGTTAAATTTAGGTGTGTTCTATGCTAGAGAAATTTATTTCAATTTTCACAGTTAGCTCAATATCTTTTCCAGATTAGTAATCACATCAACATTAAAGTAAACTGCTAGTAGAACATAAATATAAAATGCAGAAGACAAGCCAAGACAAGAGGACATAAGATGTGGCGCTAGCCAGGGACAAACCCCAATGTGGGGAAACCCTTCATCAATTCTTCTTATGATCTTCAATAGTTCAAGAGAGAGAGAGAGATAGAGATAGTACATTTACAACATATGTCAACACTTTGACTTATCTAGATAAGAGCATAGATCATTTCCTAGGATGATGATACATGAGATCAGTGGAAGACAAGCTGCTTCAATTGATTCTCCAAGGTGACTCCTTCACCTATCATAGTGTTGCATCTCGTCATCATACTGCACCACACCGTGCTGTACCATGTTGCATCCATCATCACAATGATGGACCTCATGTTGCTGCTGTCCCAGTGTTTAGCACTGCTGTACATAGTGCCACTATTGCACGATGCTTACTGCTGTCCCAATGTACTTGCTGCACTATAGTTGCTGTTGTCCATGCTTTACCATGCTGCTGCTGTCCATGATTCTTCATGCTTGCAGTTGTCCCATGTTGCAGCATTATTTAACTGCTACATGAAGACATGTAGCATCCAACCATGTAGTTGCATCATAGATAGTGTTGTACTATGCATCATACCATGCTGCACCATTTTTACATTATGTTGCATTGCTAACCATCATTGTATGTTGATAGCACTATGTTGTACTATGTATACAACTGTCATATACTATGCTGTCTATGTCACAACATTCATCACATCATACTGCAGTCCTTTGGGGTATTCAACACTCCATGTTGACCCACCATGTGGCTCCCATAGGCTGTTCCAAGTCTGATCCAAATCTGGTCAATATCCTTGACCCAATGCACCTCTAACACTGGTTCAAATCTGCATAACACTTTTCTGTTCCTCACTGTTCTGTTTAGGGCACTTGGGCATACTGTTGTAGCCCTAAGTTCCTCTCAACAGTCCTTGAACAACCCTTCAAAAACTATGGACTAGGAAAGGAGAGATGCTCCTCCTCCACGCTGAAGGTAAGGGCTCTAGACATCCCTCAAATCCGCCCATGCTAGGTTTGTTGTAGTGGTATGGCATGTGGCATACCACAACACACTATTGCTGCTCACGACACCCTCCAACAATGATACAAACCATCCATTAGCCTTTAAACAAGTTAGCGTTCAGATCCCAAGGCCTCAGACTATCACAACAAGCATCACAACCTCCTACAATAGACTTTGGACTTTGTTCAACCCATGAAACAGTCCTCCAACCCATGCTGCCCTAGCCTCCCATGCAGTGGCCTCAAAACAAAGATCCCCCTTTAGACCTGCGGCTAGAGCTAGGGCTTGAACGCATAGCGGTTTAAGGCATATAGTAAACCCTTATAGGATAGCGAGGAAGCCTACTTCAATCTCCTTCATGACAGTGGTGATGGTCTCCCTTTGACTGCATAGAGCCTTCTTTGATTACCTGTGTTAGGGCTTCTTTATTAGGGCAGCATAGAGCCTTTCTTCATTAGGGCAATGTTATCCCTTAGGATCTCTTCTCCTACTAAAATCCAAAGACAAGTAGAGAGGAAGAGATCCCAAGTGTGTGTAGAAATGACTTGAAGTCCACCTCTATTTATACTAAAACGTTGAGCACAAGTGGGGTTTATTTGGTTGCTAGCTGACCTTGATGAATTGTCCCATAACACTAATAAATTCATATCTCCATGAATACTTATCGGAATCAGATGATCTTTAGATCAATCCTACACCTCTCGATGAGAGGGATCCAAAAAAAATATCAACTGCCATTAATAAAATGACCCACATGGAGTTTGGCCCTAGTTGCAAATTTTAAAACTCCCTCTCAACTAGGGAGAACTCCATCCACTAATCCATATGTCCGACTGTACTATCTCTGCCATCAGTGCCTTGCACTGCTTTGCTGAACCATGAAGAAGAAGAATTGATCGAGAATGTCTCATACCATTCTCTACTGACCCGTAGTCAGTTTTATTGATCCCAGATCAATATCACAAGAGAGTGTCTCAAACCACTCATACCGATCCCACATCAATGGAGGTCATCCTAGCATAGGGAGTACAGTAGATACAATGATGCGTCCATCGATAGTACTAGTATGGTCCCTAACCCCATTTCCCTACTCATTGATTAGATGATAGGTGCTTCCCATGAGTCACAGACTGCATGGGTAGGATGCCTTGACAGGAGAACTAATCATCCTGTCCCAAAGTCGCCACGGGGTATCACAGGGGAAGGCTAAGCCATTTACCCTGTAGACTGCGCACCATTAGGGGAGGGTGAGTCGTCCTATGGTCGTGTGTTGCTCCAGTAAGTACCCCAAGCCCCCCAGAGCTCCTAGAGCTCAATGCATGCAACATGTAGGACCCTTTTAAGAAGGTCTCTCAACGACTCCAAGTCATTCAGGAAAGTCACAGGTTTGACCTTTCCTCGGGGCTTTGACAAAATGTTTGCGACCTGTACATCAATCTCAATGCGATGGACCCTCCTCACTCATCGACTTACCATATCCCAAATAAGATAGTATCTGATGTCTATCTGCTGGAGAAATCATCGAATACAGGATTCCTCAACAATCAAATCCCTCCCTAGTTGTCAGAGAGGATCACAATGGTATCATCATGTGTACAAACATCTCTCTGAAGAGCTTCCACAACCAAGTAGCTTCAGATGAGATCATACTTGTAGCTATGTATTCGGTCTCGGTAGTGCTTATAGCCACTAACTTCTATTTCCTGCTCATCCCTGATATCGAAGCAGAATCCAAAGAGAACCAACATTGAGAAGTGCTCTTGTGATCCTCCACACTGCCTGCCTAGTCAGCATTCGAATAATCATGCAGCTTCATATTTCCAGCAGTGTATCTCAATTCATGAGAGATTGTGCCCCGAAGATATCTCAGAAGATTCTTGGCACCAATCCAGTGAGGCTCAACCAAATATGAGCTCACAATGCTAACTCAAAACATATATCTGGAAGGAAGTTCACCAAGAACATCAATGCAAATGATTTTATGAAACTCAGAGACATTTCCCAAATCTGGTCTTGCATCATCACCATATAACTTCTGAAAGTTAAGATCCTCGAGGTAGTCACAGGCTTGCAATTTACCATTCCACATCTGGAATCCAACTCCCTCTTACTTCTACAAGTGAGGGGGTTAGGACCTATTAGAAGTAGATCGTTCTTAGAAGGTGCCAGTATGAGAGGTCTATCATCCACAACCTTAAAACAATGGTTTGGATCGACTTCACTATTAGTGAATCTCAGTTTCATCTGATAGTTATCAATCCTCTCTTATCAAACCCTGGGTGATTTGCTTCAAGCCATAGAGGCCTTTCTTCCACCTTTATACATGGTGTTATAAAAAAATCAAGCACTGAAGGGCTGTTGATCAGGTAGACTCTGTGTAACTGTTTCAGACCAATCTTTTGACTAAGGATTAGCCTCCCTATCCTGAGAGGGCTCTCTCAAAAAAGTTATTGATTTTGACTGTTGATAAGAGGGCTAACTCTAGTAAAGTAAATTTAATAAACATGTTGACTGGACAGACATTAAAAAGACTTCCATTGGGCTTATGGAGTTGATCATATTCAGTAAGATATAACACTGCTCATGCATAAAAGTTAGGGCATGTAATGTTTAAATACTCAAAACATCATCTCATAGAAACCTCAGCTTACAAATACACACAGGAAGCCAGAGCAGCATAAGTGAATTCTGAGTGATTGTGTATTCATACAACTGTAAAAAAAAACATAAAACATAAAGAAAAACCACATATCTTGAGCATTTGAAACACTGTAAGAATCCTGAGAAGATAAGTAGCAAATTATATTACTAAACTGGGTTTTTACACAAGCCAAAGCAATCCTCTGTTTCTCAAAATATCCAACCCTTGTTACATAGATGATTCAGCTATATATAGAACGTGTTTCTAACTACTTGGAGCTTCCTCCTCCAGCATGAGGGGAGCTCGATGACTGCCACTAATGACACTTATCTACTTTTAACAAACTTATTTAATACAACAACCACTAACAGAAGTTCTAAAGAGTTCTAATCTAATTATAACTCTAACTCTATCTCCTTCGTAGAATGATTCCTCCTTGCAGCTTTGAAACCTGGTTTCCTTTTCATTTGGCTGAGACGGCATGAGATGAGAAATTAATGCCCCATGTTGGCTTTGTATACTGAAGGCTTTGATCCGCTCCATGTTGGCTGAGAATATCCCTAAATTTTTGGTTCTGGTCCTCCATCACCTAGCATCACCAAGTATGCAGCAGTAGGTCCTTTAAGTCTTTAATAACCCAAGAATACAGGGCATTACCACGTTCCCGATATGCTGGAGGCTTCTTTGATGGACAGGTGTGCCAATCAAAACTTCTCGTATGCAGCTCCCTCCAAACCCTGATCACCAAGAATAAAGTGGCTTTATAACCAAAAATTCCAAACTTAGGTTAAAATATTTCACCTTTTGTTAAAGGTACACCTGGCATATGTTGAATGGCTGTGGAAGTTTCCTTTGATCCCTTTCATGTCACTTAGGTGTTCTCTTTGTCAATTTTTGATTATTCCATCAAACTATTTTCCTACGTTTTTAAAACAACACCTACAGCAGTTTTGCAGTTTCGTAGTGCGAGGCGAAACTGCGAAACTGTTTTAAACAATTTCAATTCCCTCTGAGATTTTAACTGCTCTGCCACCTGATTGCAAAACTCCTTTTTACCTTGGATATGTATAGCAGGGTTTACATGCCTTCAAAATAATGAACTTAAGCAAAATTTTACAAAACTTAGAACAACACCTTACTTGGAATCAGTAATTTCATTTAGCAGCTAATTTACTTAGTTGTGCCTTCAATTCTGCAACCTCCTTTCTCATGGCTTTGTTTTCAGCTCTTAAATGCATGTTTGTCTTTTTGATGACTTTGGCCTGTTTGAGAGCTGGCACTGTCCATGTGTAAACATCAGCCACTGAATCCACCTGGCCTACTAGGTCTTTACTTCCTTTCAACACAACTTTTCGATAATTTGCATACCTAATTGCAACCTCTCTGGTGGCACTCTTCATCTTAGCAATTTCAATTTCAGTTGCCTCCAACTGGTCCTTTATGGCTATAATATTTCCTCCTTGGGAAATGATGACTTTTCTATTTGAGCCTTTTTTCTTGATTTCCTCTGCCTCCTCTGTTCTGGGCAATTCCTTAAATACCTCTGTTCTAGGCAGTTTCTCAGCTTCCCTTGCTTTCTTTCTTGTGAGAGGTCTTCTTGGTTTGAAGATAAACTCATCACCTGGTTCATCAAACCTTAGTCTTTTTGAATCCCTAGATTTCTTAGTGCTTTCCGGTGTTGACTGTGTCAAGTCAATGTGCATTGGTTCAATGTGCACCGGCTCAACTTGCTCAAACTCAATGGCTTCCAACAAATCACTCAAGCTGGCCTTTGATACCGGGCTTTCCTCAATAGCCACTGCTTTGCCTTTTTCTTTGCTTATTTGACTCCTTGTCCTCACCCTTGACACTTTTTCAGATTCATTTGGCC
>APFE031733567.1:75498-97991 GCA_000404065.3 Pinus taeda
CTATGTACATGTTGGATATATGGTGCTGTGTACATATTGTACTGTGTGCATGATGGATATGTGGTGTTGTGTGCATATGTTGTTGTGTGCATGTTGGATATGTAGTTGTGTGCACAGATGATGCTATTTACATGTTGGATATGTAGCACTATGTACGAATGGTGTTGTGAGCATGTTGTACATTATTAGTATGAATATAATGTGGTGCGCATGATTGTACAAATGGTGTTGTGTGCATGTGGTGCAAGTGTCATTGTGTGTAGGTGGTGATGTGTACATGTCGTGCATGTGGGACCGTGTACATGTGATGGTGCATACATGTCATGCATGTGGTATTGTGTACATGTTGTACAAGTGGTGCAATGTACATGTGGCATTGTGTACACATTGTGCAAGTGGTGCCGTGTACATGTGATGTTGTGCACACATTGTGTAGGTGGTGTAGTGTATAGGTGGTACTGTGTACATGTACATATGGTACTGGTGCATGTGCAGTATTGTGTGAATGTCATACATGTTGTGTTGAGGGCATCCACTAATAGATATGTTCATTGTGTAGTAGTGGTATCGTGACATGTGTATTCATTATGTTGTACTCTATCTAGGTACATGTATTATGTGGTGTTCTACATTGGGTACAGATGTATGAGTTATTGTGTGTATGTGTATCCATTTTTTTGTTTCACACATTGTGTGTGGATGTATTTCTTGTGATGCACAATGTGTACGTATAAGTATTGTATTGTGTACTGGGTGTAGGTGTATGTGTTGTGTGTCAGGTGTAGATGCATGTATTTCATGGTGTTGTATGTGGTGTGTGGTTGCATGTGTGTGATGCACACTATGTGTATGTGCACATGGTTGAGGATAAGGAAATAGGTGTTTGTCGGGTGTGGAAACTGCTACAGAGTGCGTATGGAATAAGGACAAAGGTAGAAGCTAAGGAGTGATTAAAAGGATAAGTATCAATATTGTATTTCAGTTTTATTATGCATGTGATTTATGATTCTAGTCTATGATGATTAAATGTGATCTATGATTCTCGTTTATGATGGTTACATGTGATTTAATATTTTTATTTGACGATTGTGTTTTGAGCTAACCTAATGTGATATGTTTATACATGATAATTTGGTCAAAGGTGTTAGTTTGACTTGTTGTGACAAGAAGTAAACAAAATTGTAAATGTACCTTATTGATAAGATACCAATGAGGCATGGTGTGAATTTATTTCAATTTATTTTAAATATAATAGAATTTATGTTATTGGTATAGGAAGCATGGAAATGCCCACTTGGATGGTTGAAATTGCCTGCAAGAATTAGTAGCATCAGTAAGAGGAATTGGAACATGTAGCAGTATGTTGTAAAACCTTCAAGAGCAAGGCCATTATGGGACACTGGTACCCAATAGTGTCCATTTATTTCCATGAGCATGCTATTGTTGGAAATAATACTGAGAGGGGGAGTGAATTAGTATTATCAGGTCAATCATTTTTCATTTCCCGAACAGATTTATATATGCTACTTCTATGAAGTGAACTAGCATGTACACGCTACTGTGATTAGTGAAACCAGCATATAGCTAGAGAACTTTTGATTTAGTTAATTTATCATGTGTTTATCTATAACCAGTGCATCAGTAACTTATTAAATGATGCAGTAAAAACAGAATAAACCATCACACATAAGTATCACACATGAAAACCAAAATTTAATGTGGAAACCCAATGTGGGTGAAAACGACCTATTGTTGTCATCTTTTTCTTCTTTTAATAATAAGAAAATATGTTTACAATATTGTACTAGTGCAAACTCATACCAGTATGCAGGCACCCACCTGCAGAAGCAACCTTCTCTCATTTTCTAGATTCTACTGGAAGGGAGATATAACCCCCTAGATGTTGTACTAGCCAATGTGTTTACTAATACATAGGCATTGACCTACAGAAGGCTATGACCTTCTCTCTTCCTCCCAAGACCATGTTTCATAAATTTTCTGACTATATGCTCCTGGTACACAAAAATATACATGAAGGCCTTGTTTCATCAAATTTTCATACTAGACCCATTAGAAAGTTTGAAACTCAAACTGCATCAACCAACAATCAGTTAATCTTAACAATCATATCACTATCACCAGAACCTGTGCTAAACCCAGAAACCTACATCATCATTTAGAACTAGTTGCAACCTCAAAAATCATTTATTAGAATGTGTACGCTACTTTACTGAACCAAAACTACGTGTATATGATACTTCCTTTAGTCAAACCTACATATCCCTTCAAAACTACTGAAACATAAAACTTCTAAATAAAGTTTGTACCAACCAACAATATATTGAACATCTTTTGTCAATTTACAGAGCCTTACAGAGGCAGTAGCAGAGATCATCCTTCTCACTTATACAATCAATCAATCATATATCAAACTCCTTATTCATTCAATTTTACATTGAGATATAAGAAGGCTTCATTGAAAGACAACAATAGAACAACAATATTGATCAAATAGATTAGGCATCTCTGAACAACATACTTTCCTTTTTCATATGCTACTTGGAAGAGCCAAATCGGCGTGTATACGCAACTTCACCAAGATCTGCAAATATTAACTCATAATTGCACTGCTATTTCAGACTGCAGACAAACCTAGATCATGACATTCAAAGAATAAAATATATGTACACAATTAGATCTGGCCCAACCAATATCAAATCATTCAATGATAAGTCATTTCAGTTCTCATGATCTTGATCCAGCATTGAATTCAAGGTGCACAAAATATTTCAGATCAAATCACCAACATAGCCCCTGCAACATAAAATATACTTTAGATAGAAGTATTCCTTACAAACCCGTTTCTCTTGCACACCTTGGCCTTATGCTTTCTCCTCCTTATATAGGTTTAGGCCTTTCTCAATACCATAGACAAAAACCACTTAGGACCTATGGTATTCTTGGGCGGGATCAAATAGTCGTTAATTCACTCAATATTGTGGGTTAATACCATGGTATTGATCCATGGTATTCTCTACTATTGAAATTCCTTGATTTTCCAACCTGCATGCACTTTTCCTCTTGCGGGAGTGCATGTATACATATACGTGCCTTTTATTCTGTGGACCTGCGTATACATCTTAAACTACTTTTCACCATCCTTTAGCTTAAACTTCTTCATTCTGATTAGTAGACTTTAGTTCCATCTTCCTATTCTTCTGTACCAATTCCCTGTTACATCTGAATGGATCTGTTACACTATGGGTTTCCTTTCATCAAAACTGAACTGGCCTGTGAGTGAGTTGCCATCAAGGACAACACTTGTATCATAATGCCAACAATTATGATTGGTATGATGGTTTTGAGATAGGTATATGCCTTGGTTTTTGACCTTCTGATGCAAGGAAGCCTTGCCAAGGGATGGATCACTCGGGATATGGGATGTTGGGGAACTTGGAAGGTTAGTGAGTACATGGAAGGAGGGTACCGGATTTCCCGAGGGACTACGTAGCAGAGAATGGAAGGCTAAGGATATATTTATTTTGGTCATTATCATTTCTAGATGGAATCAGATGCACATTGGAAGTGTGCCTTGGAATAATGAGTCGGTAGTTATTCACTAAGAGGACAAGTGGTGCAGGATTGCAGCACTAGACATTGGATGCATATTTGACTGTGACAGTGGATTTTGGACTTCCTGGGAAGGAGGCGAATCCTAATATTACTTTGAGGGTGGAGTTGTGAGCTTTTAGATTCCCTTGTTGCATATGCAGGTATCGTATCATTTTATTTGTTGGTTTGATAAAATGTGCATATGTGTATATGTGTGTATTATGTAAATATTGTATCAAGCTAGATTTATAAATCTCCCTAAAAAATATGATTATTTGTTGGGTAAAAAAATTGTGTATATGTGTATATGTGGATATTGTAATGAGCTGTGTTATAAATCTCCAGTAAACAACATGTTCATCATGTTTCAATAATGGTCATTGTAAATACTGCAACGAGCTATGTTATAAAGCTCCATGGGCAGTATGTTTTGTTTTCAACAGTCTTGTTGGTTATAGGTGTCATTTGAACATCGAGGACAGTGTTCTCCATGGGGGAGGGTTCTATAACAACCTTGGTTAAAAACTCATGTAACAAATATATAAGGGCACGGTTGATGGGACACGTATTCCAAGATGAATGGTGGGTAAAACATCCTAGTGGGCGTTGATTCAATTTATTATGGATAAAGAAATTGGCAAAGGCAATGGAAAAGGATTTGGAAAGGCATGAGGCATTTTGGCATGTTTATTTATGAAAATAATGGAAATTAAGAGAAAAGGAAGGTGAAAGGTCATAGGTTGCATGTGAGGAGGAAAATGAAGGAAAATAATGGAAAATGAAGAAAATAGAGTACTCATTAATAAAAAGGCTTTTGAGGATCAGTTGGCAAGATTTTAGTAAGTGTTAAGCTCTTGGTTCATGCTTTTGCTTAGGTTTTTCATTTTATCAAGAAAGGAAAATAAGGAGAAAGAAAGGAAGATAAGGATTAAGCATCTACATTAGGATTCATTGCAGGTATCGATTTACATGTGCGCTTTCCTTGCTAGATTTGGCATGCATGGTATTGCATGTGGTTCTTTTGCTATTATAGCATGGGTTTTTCCAGGTGTAATAGTGTTTTCAACCTAGCCTTGTCATTTTCGAATAGCCATGGTGTAATGGGGCTCTCATGTTTTGGTTGAGATGGATTATTGGATGGATTTGAAGTTGAGTGAGGTGGATCTCCAAATGATAAAGGATTGGCCTAGTGACCTATGAGACAGACTGTGGGCTATGGTAAATCCAGGATTGTGTTGCCTAAGTGGGCATATGAGTCCTTTCCACTGAATGGTAGGATATATGGTAAAGCCAAGAAGTGATTTTCTCTTCCACTATGAGAAAAAAGGACATTGGTGAGGGGCGAAAAATGTCTCCATAAGCTCATTGGTGATGGTTAAAAGAGCATTCATCACTAAAAACTGAACATCACCAAAGGTAGCATCGCCAAAAGTATAGGTGTTGTAGTGACATACAAATTCCATCACCAATAATGATTTAAAATGATGGATAACGACCGTCACCATTTCATATGAGCAATGGTGATGGACCATAGCCTCCATCACCAAAAAATGAACGTTATCAAAGGTGGCATTTCCAAAAGTATAGGTGTTACCAATAATGATTTATAATGATGGATAGTGATCGTCATCGTTGCATATGAGCAATGGTGCTAGACCATAGCCTCGGTCACCAAAAACTGAAAATCACCAAAGGTGGCGTTGCCAAAAGTATAGGTGTTATGGTGACATTCAAAGTCCATCACGAATATTGATTATAATGATAGATAGTGACCTTCACCATTTCATATGAATAATAATGATTTATTGTGATGGATCTTTAATAGTTGTCACTATTGGTGCATATATATGGTGAAATTCATTGACCGTCATCAAAATCCCCATTGCTAGAAGTATAGGTGTTGTGGTGACATTAAATATCCATCACGAATTATAACTATAATGACAGATAACGATCATCACCATTTCATATCAACAACAACAATTTAAGGTTACGGACCTTTAAGGGTCGTCACTCTTGATGCGTATATATGGTGGCATTTGTTGACCGTCACCATATCATATTATTGGTGAGGGTCAAAAAATGTCACCAAAGCTCACTAGTGATGGTCAAAAGAGCCTTCGTCACCAAAAATTGATTGTCACCATTGAATATGGATGTCAAGGCATGATGGAATCGAACCACCAACCTCTTGTTTGTAAAGAAGGTGCTCTTCCATTGAGCTAGCACCCTTTAAAGAATTATATTTTTTAAAATCAGACCTTGAAACTTCATAAATTGTAAATTCTATAACTTTCAATAAATTAAAGTCTCAGAAATATTTTACCAAACAGGAAAAGCAACATCGAAGATGTAGGTCCCTACCTAATGGTTATTGAAGTTATGAAAATTGGGTGGAGGGAAAAATAGTTATGTATAAGAGAATCAATATGTTCAGTTGAATACTCAATTACAAGTGAAACTCTGAAGACATTTATAGCCTATAAATGACCTATAGCTATCAAATTCACCAAATATTGCAAAGGAAATGTCATAAGTGGATATCATATGGAAGAAGAGGAGGCAGGGAATTGGAACCCTTGTACATCTTGGCATGCCTTAGAACTTGGCACATCTTAGCTTGTTTGACATGTTTTTGTACTATCTGGCACATTTTAGCATGCCCTAACATTCCCTAACACACCTTGATTGTCATGACCTCACAACTAGCATTGAATTTTTCCATGACTTGGAAACCTTACATTCACTAGAACACCTTGGAACTCCCTAGTTATCATGCCCTCTATTATCCTCCACAATGTCCCAAGTTAATGAAGAGATTGACGGAGGTAACCACAGACCAAGGTTTTAGTTTGGTAGCTAGCCCTACCAAACCAGAGAGGGCTCTCTATGAAATCACATCCAAGAGATGACTGGAATGTAAAGGATTTTAGGCTAGATAGCTAGGTTCAGGCGGGTTTTTGGAAAATTTAGGGACTTGGAACTCTTTCCATCGGTGTCTTGTCTAGCAGGGACTTTGTCAAGGAGGCAAGGACTTGGAACTCTATCTAGGATAAAGCACCTAACATGTATGACAGAATCTCCCTAGAATAGAGTACCTCCTACCTAGAAGAGTGTCCCCTGCTCAAAATATAGAACCCTTCTCTACTGTGCACTTTTATTAAAGATAAATTTGTGCATAAAATAGTACTAAGAAAAACACCTAAATTAAGAATAGTTAGCATCTAAGTCAAACTATAAAAGTATAATAAATATGTCTCTATAAAAGTTTGGGAAACACTAGACAAGCATGTTTTCATACAACAACAATAAGATGCCTAAAATCGATGTGATTCTTTCATCGTTGTTGTACCCTCATAGAAAAACTGGAACCTATAGCATGTACCCCAAGGCTGTATGCATTTTTTGAAGGTGTAGATTGAAAGGATCTGCTGAGATGAAGTATTATTGAAGGAGAAACACCTTCAAAACAATAGATAAAGTCTATTGTGAATTCAACCCATTTGCACCCAGACCAAGGTTGCTACTAGGTACACTTCTTAGCTGAATGGAAACTATAATGTATTGTAGTGCCACTGAAGGAAAAACACCTTTAGTGCAACACAAATAAAACTCTAACAGATATTGTCACTATGGCCTCAGTTGTCGATGATCTCATCAATATAAGTAATAACTTTGATAATTGAAAAAATAAAAGGTGAGATGCATAGATAATTTGAAATGACATATTTGGGCATACTTTGTTATTGTTTAGGAGTGTTAGTATAGAAAATGCAAGGTAACTTGTTGTGTCTTTATGTTACAAGCCAATGATGCGAAGAAATACATAAAATATTAAATAGCATGGTATAAGTCGATTGCACATTATTTTGAAACAGGAATGGAATTCTCCTTGTGCGGGTTCTAATCTAGTGGGTATAACTTTAAATAAGAAACTGAGAGTTATGGGGTTGAAATTGTCTCACAGTTCATGAAAAGTCCCAAACTTGTTCACTAGAAAAAAGTAGAGCGAGTTGTCAGGTTTATGGAAGGGAACACCCTACTCATAGTAAGATAAATTGAAATTAGTCAGGCATATTATATCTCGTCTTCTTGTACGTGTGTTCTTTGAAACGATAACCACATCCAAAGACTCAATAACAACTCTGGTAAAGTTTATAGATGTGAAGCACTTCTGAGAAAACCCATCGCTTACTGATAATTGAGCGAGGAATATGTCGAAGGATTCAATCTTGCACTTAATCATAAAAAGGAAGTTGGGTATCCAGCATCTTGCTAACAAACCGACTCCAACCATAATGTGAAATGTAGGTTAACTGTGAAACCTCTTTCCCACTTTGTAGTATTGTTCCCTCTTGAATTCCAGTAGGTATTTGGATGCTTAGATCCACAAAACTCATGCCAGGTAAACTCTGCATCATACAATTGTGACGTGCAAGCTTGACACACACTCTAGTTTCCCTATAAAAGAGGGTAAGTCAAAATATTATGACAATCTTAACTGTAATTTGATCATACAATATTGAGGTATTGCATGGAATAAATAATACACTATCAATGCACTAATTAAGAACTCAAAATAAATGAATTTCTTATTGCTACAATAGCACCTCTTGCGATTCTCGGATAAAGCACCTAATCTGCATGGAAAAAGATTCCTAGAATAGAGTACCTCCTACCTAGAAGTGTGTCCCCTACTCAAAATATAGAACCCTTCTCTACTGTGTACTTTTCTTAAAGATAAATCTGTGCATAAAACAAAACTAAGAAAAACACCTAAATTAAGAAAAGTGAGCATCTAAGTCAAACTATAAAAGCATACTAAATATGGCTGTATACAATATTGAGGTATTGCATGGAATAAACAATATACTATCAATGCACTAATGAAGAACTTAAAATAAACTAATTTCTTATTGCTACAAAATTGCCTCTTGGGATTCTCGGATAAAGCACCTAACCTACATGGTAAAATCTTCCTAGAATAGATTACCTCCTACCTAGAAGTGTTTTCCCTTCTCAAAATATAGAACCCTTCTCTACTCTGCACTTTTCTTAAAGATAAATCTGTGCATAAAACATAACTAAGAAAAACACATAAATTAAGAAAAGTTAGCATCTAAGTCAAACTATAAAAGAATACTAAATATGCCTAAAATTGATGCACTTCTTTCATCGCTGCTACAACCTCATAGGAAAACTATAATCTACAACATGTATCCTAAGGCTGCATGCATCTACTAAAGGTGCAGACCGAAAGTATCTACTAAGATGAATTATTATTGAAGGAGAAACACCTTCAAAACAACAAATAGAGTCTAATGTGCATTCAACCCATCTGCACATAGGCCAAGTTGCTACTGGGTACACTTCTCCCCTAAATGGAAACTATATTGTATTGTTGCTCTACTGAAGGAGAAACACCTTCAGAGAAACACAGATAAAACTATAACATATAATGTCACTGTGGTATCGGTTGTAGAAGTTCTCATCAATATAGGTAACAACTTCGATAATTGAAAAACCAAAAGGTGAGCTACATAGATCATTTGAAATGATATATTTTGGCATACTTTATTATTTTTTCGGAGTGTTAGTATAGAAAATGCAAGGTAGCCCATTGCATCTTTATGTCACAGACCAAGGATGTGAATAAATACAAAAAATATTAAATAGCATGGTACAAGTCGATTGCAGGTTCTTTCGAAACAAGAACGGAGTTCTCCTTGTGCAGATTCTAATCTATTGGGTGTAGATTTAAATAAGAAATTTATAGTTATGGGGTTGGAATTGTCTCACGATTCATGGCAAGTCCCAAATTTGTTCACTAGAAAGAAGTAGAGTGAGTCATCAGGTTTATGGACGGGAACACCCTATTCACAGGTAGATAACTTCAAATTATTTGGGCATATTATTTCTCCTCTTCTTGTACGTGTGTGCTTTGGAAAGCTAACCACCTTCAAAGACTCAAGAACAACTTTAGTAAATTTTATAGGTGTGCAACACTTCTGAGAAAACCCATCACTTAATGACAATTGAGTGAGGAATATGTTGAAGGATTCAATCTTGCACTCAGTCATAAAAAGGAAGTTGGGGTATCCAACATCTTGCCAACAAGCCGACTCCAACCATAATGTGAAATCCAGGTTAACTGTGAAAACTCTTTCCCACTTTTTAGTATTGTTGCCTCTTGAATTCCAACAGGTATCTTGCTGCTTAGATCCACAAAAATTGTCCCAGGTAAACTTTGCATGATACAATTGTGATGTGTAAGCTTGACACACACTCTAGTTTCCCTCTAAAAGAGGGTAAGTCAAAATATTATAACAGGCTTAATTGTAATTTGATCATACATTATTGAGGTATTGTATGGAATAAAAAATATACTATCAATGCACTAATGAAGAACTCAAAATAAACAAATTTCTTGTTGATACAATAGCGCCACTCTTGGGATTCTCCAAGGAACCACTAATTTTTACACATTTTGAATCTTTACTTGGTATGCAAAAAGATTAAGCAATGGTAGTGATCACTCTTTTCCCTCCCATGGAAGGTCTATACAGAGTCAGTAATAAATTGATTTAAAAGTGAGGTATATGCTTGAAAAATAGGATTCTGACTCTTCAACTCTAATTTAGTGGCAAGGAAATATTCAACTGTAAATGCTTGACCTTCTACAGTGTAAATTTCTAGATAATTGGTTAGCATAAATCTATCCATTGTCCACATATCCCAAAAAACCATGTATGTCTAGACTCTGGTTGTGTGTAAGAGGGGAGATCACATAAATAATCCATTATCAAAAGAAAAAGTTAAAGCACAACATTCTATGGAGAATTCTTTTAAAATCTATTACATACCTTAGAAAGTTTGAAAGTACATAACTAAAGCTTCCCTCTCCTTCCACACTTCATTAAATATGCCCCTTTTCCAATGTAGATGTGGCGTGTAGAATCACAATCAGAAAATAGAATATGAAAAGTAATTTTAATGAATTAAAGTAGCTTTGTTATACCTAAAGAAAATGGACTATAAGAAATTGGATTCATTCTCTACAAAAGATGATATAGCAAGATCTAATTACATTTTTAACTGAAACAAAGGTAAATTGGATTCATGCTCTGCAATAGATGATATAATGAGATCTAATGACATTTTCAACTCAAACAAAGGTAAGTTGAGTAAGCTAAAGCTCCAAAATGATGGCATCTAACTTCTAAGTGGCAGTCACTGTATATATCTAGCTAGAGGCTATAACATAAAGATATTTGTTATATGTGAAGATAAAAAAATTAAAGGAATGTGAAATTTTGACCATCAACTATAAGTTCCTTTCAAGGACTAGATCAAACCATAACATTATTATCAAGATAATCAACTCACCCATTCTAGTATGCTTCTAGTAGTTTCATGATAAAACTCAAACTCAATAAACTTCAAACAACATAAATTAACCAACAATATGTCTGAGGTTGGTTACCTAAGGATTATATCATACTAAATTACCTTTTGCATCTAACATTGAAAATGACTGTGAAAGAAATGAAGACAAATCAGTGATTATGATGGATGCATGTGATGAAATAAAATAAAAAAATACCTTTATTCTTGCTACTGATGAGCCTTCTAGGGGATTCTTGGATGAAGTTGATCCTGATCTACTTTCTGAAATAAAAAAAGACACTTTCTAGCCACTCTGATTTGACGGACAACAACCCTAATGCTTATGAAAATGAATATGGAAAGAAATACGCATCGATGAACCTGGTCTTGCAAAAGGTGTCTCAAAGTCTAATATGGATAGTATTTTAAATTTCTACAGCTAGCAGAGAGTTTTCCTAGCTGGGTTCCCTAGAAAATTTTGTTTTTGTTTTTTTTTTTTTTTTCTATAGTGCGACTGTGTTTTATTTCTGTTCTATTCCACTACAAATTGGTAGAGATATTTTTTGTCTTCATGCAACAATTAGTTTTAGATTTATTCATTCAAGAAGTAGTAGAATTTCAAGGAAATTCTACACAAGGGACAATTAATCTATATTTTCACTTATATCTTTTGCAAGTAAAATTCACAACTAAATTTTCATCCAAAGTGTTTAGGTTACTACCAAGTGGTATCATAGAATATCTCAACATTGCAAGGCATAAATCATATTATTCAATAAGGTTGAGACTTGAGATACAAAAATTTTCTCTAGTTATGCAAGCATGAAAACCACTAATTTTTAGTTCTAAAGCTATCCAACCAAAACAAAATTATGCCATTTTCAACACCCTCTAGTCAAAGTTATTCCTCACCTCATTCAACTCAATTAAGAATATGTTAATCTCGCTGAGATTTCTTCTTCATTTCATGCTTCTAAGTTATATATTTATGCAACCTAATATATCATTCATGTTAAGTGATTATTCATTAAAAATTATTTAGTCCATCCAGTGCATCTACCTAATTTTCTGATCAGTTTGGGAAGACTCTATCAGACATTTGCAGCATAAAATAGAAGCCTATTTTAGTACCTACTGTTATAAAACTCTAATATGGAAAAAGTATTTTGGGTTGTTTCCCTAAAAATATTTACAAATTTTCAATCCCAAAGCCATTTCAGGGAGAATTTTAGTTAGGGACAAATTTAGTATTATTTTTGGAAAATTTGAATGCAACTAAAATAAATTCTTCTGGTTTGCTCAGAAGATTCTAGCACCAAATATGAGTGAATTCACAGAACTTAATATTTGGAAATAATTAAATTTCACTTTGCTTTTCCAGGACCATATATGAGTGAATTCATAAAACCTGAGATTTGGATTCTGGAAACACTTAAATTTCACCTCATTTATTAGGATTGGAAGTTCCCTAAGATACAAACATTTAGCATTAAGGATCTACTTTGCTTGTTTAAGGACAATGTTCAATTTATAAATAGTAATACAAGAATCCTTGTATACATGCCTGACACAGTGCTTTGGTCACAACTAATGAAATTTGACTCCATCAATACATAACCGACAAGGTAGAATGTAAGAGAGCATCTACTTTTCAACATATACTCTGACAAAAATAAACATATATACATTCACATAAAGTTGTCACCACACCAAAGAAGGAATTAAAAACAAAAATAAAAATAGGAGCATGCTTGGATTGTTATGGTTGCTCTAACAAAATGTTGAATAGGATCAATATGTTAATATGGAAAATAGTTTAGTTGATTATGATTTATTTAGCCCAAGGGGTTAGCCTAACCGAATGTCATTAATGTTACTGGGTATTTGGCTAGTTTGTCTAGTTCTGTGCTGGCAGGTGCCCTGTTTGAAATCCCTTGGGTGAGGAGCACTAGTCGATGTCAATGGGTTTACCAGGGATGCCATCCATGAATGTGGGGAAACATCCATTAAGATTCCCTAGAGTTTTTCTTGGAAAGAATAAAAATAGGATTTCCTAACGAGAAATTTTGAGATGCATAAAATGTACACCCAGTAAAATCAACCCTATAGAGACAAACCATAAATGAAGGAAAAATACATATGCTTTTACCTAGGTTCCCTTGTTTTCCCTCTTGCCCTGTGAAAAGTGAAAATATGCTACTCTTGAACTTAAAAGAAAGGATGAAAAAAATAGGGAATTTTGAACCAGTCCTCCTTGTGTGGAAGAAGACTAAAAGTGGGGTGGAAATGCAGTGAGGTTAGAAATGAAACATACCTAGGAACCATTAATGGATTGAAGAGGTAAAACCTTAAGTCACAGCTCTCTTCAATCTCATTTTCCCTCCCGCCCTGTGAGAAGTGAAAATATGCTACTTGTAAACTTAAAAAAAACGATGAAAAAAATAGTGAATTTTGAACCAGAGATCTAAGATGTGTGTACTCCTCCCTATGTGGAAGAAGACTAAAAGTGGGGTGTAAATGTAGCGAGGCTAGAAATGAAACATACCTCAGCACCATTAATGGATTGAAGATCCAATGGTGGGGTTTGATATCAGTTTTCTACTGGTAAAACCTTAATTCAAAACACTCTTCAATCTCGTTTTCCTTCCCATCTTGTGAAAAGTGAAAATATGCTACTCTTAAACTTAAAAGAAAGGATGAAAAAAATAGTGAATTTTGAACCGGTCCTCCTTGTGTGGAAGAAGACTAAAAGTGGGGTGGAAATGCAGTGAGGTTAGAAATGAAACATATCTGGGTGTGTTATAGACATATTTGGGCAATTCAAGCCCAAACTTATATGTCGATAAACTAGGGCTTTTCAACCCATAAAAGAGTTGTTTGATACCCTAAAAGAACACGGTCATCTGATTATATCATTCTCATAAAGTTCCACCTGAGAAGCCATCCATAAATGGCCTAAAATGAACCATATTGAATGCTCCACTGGCAAGGTGCGATGCATATTGAGTGTTACACTACCCAGGTGCAATGCATACTATTTGGGCCTTTTATATGGCACGATGGGCAAGGATGGACAAATGTCCGAGATAGTTTGCTAGGTGGTTGCTCAAGGAATCTTCTAGAAACTTCTCCTATGACACTTGCCTCTCTGAATTTGCATAGGGATGAGTAAGAGATCCAAGAAATCTCCAAGTGGAACCAATTGTAACAAGTGGAATGACACTAATCAAAACCCAGAGATGACTCACACCCTGACGCACATCTATAAATGGATTCCTCATCTAAGAGATCCAGAGGATGGAATATTGTGAATTGCAAGGAAGTGTTGTCAGTTTGTAATTAAGAAAGGAGAATTGTATTGTTGGTGTGATCTTGCTATTTCATGAGGTCAAGATGGATTGATGCTGGGAGGATGATGCTGGATCAGACAACTGGGTTGTAATTCTCCCTTCTATTTAATAAAGTTTTTCAAGTTTTCTTCCATATGATTGTGCAATTGTGAATGTTATCATTTGTGAATGCTATTGTATGTTCATTACATATTTGATTTTGTAATTTTTATGTTGTAATAGATCAAGATGCTTTGATGGTTCTTTGTTAATTTGTTTCTGTAGGTACTCTCCAATCGGGTTAAGTACGGGGAGGAGTTGCAAGCTCTGTCAAGGGGGAGAGAGATCAAGTAAGGGATTAAGAGAAAGTTCTAGGTTTGTTCCCTCATCTTTCTCTTATCTATTGCACATAGAAGAGATTTTTGAATTGATTTAAGCTATTGTTTCTAGGGTAGTTGCCAAACCTAGAGCTCTAGTCATTCGAAAAGACACTAGTTTTCCCTGAAACAGAATGGCGACTCCACTGGGGAACAAATAGATGTTTGTTTGTTGTTATTGTTTGTTTTAAAAACTATAGACAGCGCCTGAAGTCAGCCATGTAGCCTTCGAACTACTCTTTCTCTGTAATTGCATAGTAGATGAATGCTGCTTCAGTCAATCTCAGGTTAGTTTATGAATTAAACTTTTGACTTACAAGTGTTCTAGATGCGCTTTTGGTAGCTCAGTAACCTCTCAAGACATTCCTTTGTACTTTTCTCTTTACTTCCCATCATAGCTTAGCTTAACTCACTGAAAACAGCTGCATATCTGAGCCAAAACACATTTCAGTTACACTCCCTAGCCCATCGCACTGTCTGTCACTATAACCTAGTATGTATTGCACCTCCCGAGTGTCTAAAGTGCGATGCATCCCTATTTTTGTGAAGCCTGGGTGTGATGATTGACTAAGCCTATTTCAATTCTAGAAATTGGGGGTTTTGACCTTCTTTTCCTTTTTATTTAGTTGTTTTGCTGCTTATGAACAATGCCTCATTACTAAAGCCTACTTGCATCACATAGATCAGCCTCCATTAGATTAGGATTAGTAAAGGTTTTTATGTATTTGTTCATAATTTACAATCCTTTGTTGAAAAGTTGCTTAAATCGATCTGTCGCTTTGGTACAAAAAGTGTCGTAATTGTCATTTTGTGTCGAAAAGAGAAGTGTCGTAGATTCTTCCTTCCCTAGATAGTCGATTGAACTTTTCGCCAGTATTTGATTTGATTTGTTTTTATTCAAAATTTCGAAAGCATTTTTTAATTCAAAATTGAAAAGTGTCGTTTAGTCTTCCTTTCTCGTTTGAAGAAGAAATTGTCAAAAATGTCATTTTGAAAGAAATATTTCAGATCTTTGCTGCATTTAGTTTTCCTTTTTGTCATTTTTTACATTAAGGAGAACGAAAAACAAATACAGCATTTGCATTTGCATTTAGTTTGTGTGCAAAAAATGATTTAGGAAAATGCACTAGTGTGTGCTCTTTTCTCTTTGTTTAAAAGAATTTTAATCTTCTTTCCCTAGTAGCTAGGATTTTCATTGCTCAAAATAAACAAAGATTGTTTATCATTGTAGATTGCCTTTTAGGAATCTCAAATCAACATCACACGGTGAACCATCGAAAGGCACACTTTAAACAAGATCAACTTTAAAATAAATTTCAATGAACCTACCTAACAACGCTTTGGAACTTAACCCAACACATCTAGAGGTCTAGGCTAGAGACGTGTTCTGGCGTCGTAAAAACTAGTAACTATCATTTTCATTGAAGGTTGTGTGATTCCTCCTCCTTGATATGACAAGTGCTAGCATGGACTTGTGCTCCCCGTATCGTCGAGTATATATTGGGAGACCACAATAGGCCTATATCCTTTATCCATAGGAAGTCGAGTCTGCCACCTTATTGATCGCAATGCATTGAACACAACATTCGGGAAGATTGACTGTCGTACATAAGTCCTTGGTAATTTCTCTTTAATTTATCACCAAGGTGTATATTGCAGTTTTGTGATTGGTTTGCTAATCCCTCTGTCTAGATTCTCCAAAGTAGTCACTTTCGTTCCTTTTCAATTCTTTAAAAGAAAAGGTCCATCTGAGCACTTGTTACTTCAGGCTCATTAAAAATCGAAGGAGACTAGAGTGATCTTTAGCTTTTTCTCGACTCTTATAAACTAGGAAAGAAAAGTTGTGTCAAAGCGTCTTTAAAATTAATTGAATTCGGAATAACATCCTTGTTCCTTAGTTGATCTTAGGTTGAGACATATGGAGACAAATCTGGGATCCACCAATCAAGGAATCCCTTTTGAGGGGAATCCTAGTCCTTTCTCTTCTTGGGGAAATATTGGTGCTCTATATATGGCCACATTGTCCCTCCCGAGAATTACCATTGGCCTACTAGTATGGTTGTTTTCAACCTCTGTGGTTCAAAATGCCGTGATTCCTCCGCAATCGAATCAAACTCCAGTTGATACTGAAGTTGACCCTTCGCCTTCTTCTTCGTTTGTTTCTCCCTCCCCTTCTTCCTCTTTTCTTGGTGAAAGTAATGATGCTAGTAACTAGGTGGTTAGGAAGAAGAAGAAAGGGAAGGAGAAAAAGAAGAAACCAATTTAGCAAGGGGGTAACCAAGCAACCATTGCTTTGAATGCATCATCTGGTGAAAATACTCACATTAGACTTTCCAGAGCCAAATATCCATGCATAATTTGTGCGAGTGACCACCTTTCTCGAGATTTTCCTTGCTTTCCTTGGATCTTGAGAGAATGGCCTCCCCATTCGCACCATCCTGTGTCATGTTGATAACACACCTTCAACTAGTGATAGTAAAGTTCACGGACAGACGAGAAAGGTCAGGTTTCCATGTAGGTTATGTAAAGGGAACCATACCCTTCACCTTTGTCCTTTTTTGGATGAAGCCAAAAGAGTGTTGGATAACCATATTTCTTCACCACAATGACTTCCATCTGGCTACAAGAAACTCTCCCCAAGTCCTTTACTAGTTCAAAAACTGACTAACTTAAATAAACCATTAGTCAAAACCACTCTCTCTGAAAGTGAATCTTTTGAGTCTATACCTGACCAAAATCAACAGGTTGAGGTAACAGTTGACCCAGTTCCACCTTCATATAATCGTACCTTTCCCAAAGAGAGTGGAAATGATACTATTCAAATTCTTTTTGTTACTTCAGATTCTGATGAACTTGAGGGAAATCTGCTTGTTCTATCTAGACACGAGGAAAACCCTCTTGTTAGCAATATCTCTTCAACCTTCATTCCATCCACCTGATTGCCATGAGTAGTCTAGTAGATGTAATGAAGCTTAGGGGGAATGCACCCTTGTCTATTATGGATGCACCTAGTTGTAAAGATAAGTTTCCCTGTAGGTTATGTGATTGGTCTATCATACCGGTCTGTCACACCATTCACCTTTGTCTACTTTGGATGAATCCAAGGAGGTGTTTTGTCTTCTAGATGAAACCGTCCTGCCTAACCACAGTGATTTCCATATGGTTACAGGAGACTCTCATTTTCATCATGCTGGGGGCATGCAAACCATTTTCATTTTCATTTTCAATTTTTAGGTTTGTCACAATTTTCATTTTCAATTTTTAGTTTTGTCGTTTTGTGCTTGCGTAAAAGTAAAACCAAAAAATCCAAGCATAATTTTTTCATTTCAAGCTTGTGTAAAAATGAAACCGAATACAAGCATAGTTCCGCCATGGTTCAAGCTTGTCAAAAAAAGAACCCACCACCTAAATAGCCTTTGTTATTGCCATTCTATTAGCCTTTTGAGCCTTGGTTGTGTACCTCTCATCACCTCCATCCCTTTGGCAGATCATACACTCACATTTGGTTTTTTTACCCCTTTTTGAGGAATAGTTGCAATGAGTGGTCTTATTAGCCAACCTCTTCACAAAATTCACCATGTTTTGAGAGGTTCCAATATTACCCAGAACCAATTGCGACCCTAGACACCACTCATTCCTCAAATCGAGTCTCCTTTAAATCCTTTTCAAACTCGTTAAATATGAAAATATTGTTGAGCAATTGGCCTTTCCAGCTCGTTAAGGTGCTTGAAAATGTCATCCCTCCTATATAATTTTATACTTTTTTGGACCCAAGGGATTATCCTATGAAAAAGTGTGAGCGCTTGTCTTTTTCAGCTCGTTAAAGTGATCAGAAAAGTCATCCCTTTTGTATTATTTTATCCTTTTTTTGACCTAAGGGATTATTTTACGAAAAAGAACTTTTGGAGTTTTCTTTACGTCCCTTCCCAAATTATCTAAACATGAAAAGGACCAAGTTATCCTTGTCATTAAACTCGTTAAAACAATAGCGACAAACTTGTCCATTCTAGACAAGACCGAGTTTCACTTTCACTAGACTTGTTAAAACATAGCAACAGGTTTGCCCGAAGGGCAATTTATAGAACACACATATGTTACCCTCCTCAATATTGAAAAAAATAAAGAGGTACTAGTCAGCAATGACTGGGAAAAAGGGAGAAAACTTGAAGGAATTTATGGTAGTAGGTCGCTCTTGAACATGACACTTTCACTCCATCACCATGATTGAGTTAGGTTGGGTTATTCCATTCATAATCATCTTACCATTGGCCATCCACACCATCCATATTTTGGGGTTAATGCTACTAATCCATTTCAGTGTTGCCAACATGTTTAAGATAAGTCATTTAGTTGAGAAACCACAATCTAGTTAATGCATTATCCACTGTAATACCTCCAACCTTCATTTTTTTCATGACCTCCATTCCTGAACCTTATGTCATCAGATCGTTTTCACCTCTAGAAATCATTTGCTTTGTTTTGAATCGTAGATGTGGGATACATCAAGGCCCTCCTATGACGAGTCACTTCTTGTCAACATCAGATCATTATCTAAGAATTTGACTTAGAAACACCCCTTTCAGTGCTTTGAAGCTTGCATGCCTCAATGGCAAGTTTCTCACTTCTGGCAATAGGTTGACATCAATGGCCTTCGACTGAAAGATTTTGCATGGTGTTCGACATTGGATCATATATTCACATCACATGAATTTTACTGTAGTACCTTGAGGGTCATTATCATTATCGGTGATTCCTCTCGTGCCTGTTAAAAACTCACATTGTTGGCTGGTAATCAAGCGATGTCTCTCCATGTTCGACTTCAGAAAATCTCTTCACATGGATTGACTTGTACATCGACGAAGATTGAATGAGTTTGAAGACCCCAGATCTAGTTTCATCCATCCAATCTGCGATATATTCAAGAATATAAAAACATCAAATGTACAAAGACATTGCACAGATGGTCATCCAAACCAAGGATGATGACTCTACATCTGAAGAATAACTAGTCTGCATGTACAGACGACTACCTGATCTATGTACATGAAATGAATTTATAAAGCTGAGCATGGGAATGCCTACGTCAGCTAGATCATGAAAATTATATTATGATAATGTATTGTTTTGTAACTTATGTAGGTCACCTTCCAGTTCGAAACCTCAGATCCTCATGATAAAGCATTTCACCCGACATCAAGATTTATGACTTCATGCTTTAGGGGGAAACTGTTATAGACATATTTGGGCACTTCAACCCCAAACTTATATGTCAATAAACTAGGGATTTTCAACCCCTAAAAGAGTTCTTTTATACCCTAAAATAACACAGTCATCTGATTACATCAATCCCCAAAAGTTCCACCTGAGAAACCATATAGAAATGGCCTAAACTAAACCATACTGACTGCTCCATTGGCAAGGTGCGATGCATACTGAGAGTTACATTGCCCAGGTGCGATGCATACAATTTGGGCCTTCTGTAGGGTGCGATGGGTGAGGATGGACAAATGTCTTAGACAGTTTGCTAGGTGGTTACTCATGGAATCTTCTAGAAATTTCTCCTATGACACTTGCCTCTCTGAATTTGCCCAGGGATGAGTAAGAGATCCAAGAAATATCCAAATGGAACCAATTGTAACAAGTGGAATGACACTAATCAAAACCCAGAGATGACTCACACCCTTGCACACATCTATAAATGGATCCCTCATCTAAGAGATCTAGAGGTTGGAATATTGTGAATTGCAAGGAAGTGTTGATAGTTTGTAATTAAGGAAGGAGCATTGTATTGTTGGTGTGATCTTTTTATTTCATGAGGTGAAGAGGGATTGATGCTGGGAGGATGATGCTGGATTAGACAACTGGATTGTAATTCTCCCTTCTATTTAATAAAGTTCTTCAAGTTTTCTTCCATATGATTGTGCAATTGTGAATTCTATTGTATGTTCATTACATATTTGATTATGTAATGTTTATGTTTTAATAGATAAGGATTCTTTGATTGTTCTTTGTTAATGTGTTTTTGTAGGTACTCTCCAAGCAGGATAAGTATAGGGAGGAGTTTCAAGCTCTGTCAAGGGGGAGAGAGATCAAGCAAGGGATTAATTTGAAGTTCCAGGTTTGTCCCCTCATCTTTCTCTTATCTATTACACATAGAAGAAATCGTTGAATTGCTTTAAGCTGTTGTTTCTAGGGTAGTTGCCAAACCTAGAGGGCTAGTCATTCGAAAAGAGACACTAGTTTTCCCCAAAATAGGTGCCATTAATGGATCGAATATCCAATGGTGGGGTTCGATATTATTCTTCTACTAGTAAAACCTTAATTCACAACTCTCTTCAATCTCATTTTCCCTCCCACCATGTGAAAAGTGAAAATATGCTACTCGTAAACTTAAAAGCAAGGATGAAAAAAATAGTGAATTTTGAACTAGAGACCTGAGGTGTGTGTACTCCTCCATATGTGGAAGAAAACTCAAAGTGGGGTGTAAATGCAGCGAGGTTAGAAATGAAACATACCTAGGTGCCATTAATGGATTGAAGATCTAATGGTGGGGTTTGACACCAAATTTTCCCTCCCTCCACCTTATGAAAGGTGAAAATTTAATTCACAACTCTCTTCAATCTCATTTTCCCTCCCACCGTGTGAAAATGAAAATATCTACTAGTTTTCCCTTCGCCCTATGAAAAGTGAAAATATACTACTTGTTTTAGAAAGTAAATGAAGATTGGAATTAGGAGGAATTTGTTACATCAAAATTAAGGTTGAACTTTTTTCAAAAAGGTTTAAATTTCCCTCCCTAAAAAAAATACAATATTTATATAGTAGATGTGTAGGTGTAATGTAAGTATGTAAAAAATTCTAAATATGGGCTTACTTAAAGAATAATAGTAATAATAATAATAATAAAAGTCAAAAGTATGGGGATCAGTGCAAAAATATAAATGTTGGCTCAATTAATAATAAAATTAATAAAATTCAATTTGTTATATTTTGATTTTGTTATGAACTTGTGAATAGGTTTTGTTACAATACCATGAGCCAATACCATGGCTTATCAATACCTCAAGCACGAAAACCATAACTTATTTCACAACCAACATATTTTATAACAATATGACAAGATACTTAACCATGGATATTCAACCCCCACTTTACATGGATATTATTAACTCGTAAAAAATTGGTTTTGTTATAATACCATGGGCCAATACTATGGCTTATCAATACCACATGCTCTAAAAACATAACTTATTTCACAATCAAAATATTTTATAACAATATGTAAATATTCTTAACCATGGATATTCATTCTCACTTTACCATGAATATTATTAACTTGGAAATAGACTTTGTTACAATACCATGGCTTATCAATATCACATGCCCAAAAAACATAACTTATTTCAAAATCAAAATATTTTATAAGAATATGACAGGATTCTTAATTATGGATATTCACCCCCTCTTTGTTATTCATATTATGAACTTGTGAATAGGATTTGTTACAATAGCATGGGCTAATACCAGGGCTTATCAATACCACATGCCAAAAATCATATCTTATTTCACAATCTAAATATTTTATAACAATATGACAAGATTCTTAACCATCGATATTCACCCCCACTTTACCATGGATATTATTAACTTGTAAATAGGCTTTGTTACAATACCATGTGCCAATATCATGCCTTATTAATACCACATGCCCAAAACCATAACTTATTTCACAATTAAAATATTTTAATTTAATTTAATTTTATAACATTTTTTATTTGAAGCTAATAGG
>APFE031733567.1:98497-123243 GCA_000404065.3 Pinus taeda
TAAGGCATAGGGAGATAGAAGTGGAGAGAGAGAGGGAGTGACAAGGGATAGATGGATAGAGAGAGAGGAGAAAAGAGAGGAGGGGAGAGAGAGAATAGGTGGGGATAAAGATAGGGAGAGAAGTGAAAGAGAGATAGAGAAAGGCATAAAGATGGAGGGGGGAGAGAGAGAGTGATGGGGGGGACAAAGGGAGGTGAGAGAGAAAGGGAGAGAGAGGACTAAGAGAGAGGAGAGGGAGATGAAGTTAGAGGGGGAGAGAGAGGGAAGGAAGAAGAAAGACATAGAGGGAGAAAGGTAGAGAGAGAGAGGGAGTGACAAGGGAGAGATGGAGAGAGGAGAGATCGAGGGAAGAGAGAGAGGCAGAGAGGAAGAGGGAGGGAGAGAGATAGATATGGAGAGAGAGTGTATGTTTGGGGGGTGAGATAGAGAGAGGGAATAAGAAAGAGACACATAGATACATATATAGACATTATATAGTATTATATTACTAGCCTAGATCCATCTTAACCTGGATCTACCAAGCACCAAAAAAGAGGTTTTCACATCAAGAGATTGTATCCCTCTTGGCGCTTGATAGATTTGGGTTAAGATTGATCTAGGCTAGCTTAATAAGTTTGTAGTTGTATTTGATAAACTAACACTTTCTTTTATGGTTGTGTCTGAAAACAATTTTTCCGTATTTGGTGTATTTATCATAATAATAATAATCTAATTTTAATTTAATTTTAAGCTTACCTTTTTAATGCATTGATTTTGTTGTTAGTTTATAGAGATAGAGATGTTATACTTTTGGAATTTGAAAAGGAAATACATGCTCTTAACTTGGTTGTATTGAAAACATTTAAGTGTAAGAAAGAAACATGCCCTCTTAACTTGGTTGTATTAAAAACATAAGTGTTCTTGTATACTAGGTGGGTGCAAACAAGAGAGAGTATATGGTAAGTGGATTAAATAGTTAAAAACAAATGTTAGTTAGGGAGAAAGTTACAAAAATTTAACAAATAGGCTACAGTTAGGATATTATTGTTTTGGGACATCTAAAGTTGAAGATACATTTTATGGAGGTGTAGTCTAAGCCCTTTGGTTTAGGGCACATATTATGGGTATCTTGGACTTTTGTTGTGTGTTAGTGGTGTCAACTAGTGGCGAGTGTCCAACCAATGAGTAGGCAAAGTTTTTCATTTACAAGGTTGGCATCAATAAATTATTCTCCCTCTCTACCCAACTCTAAGATGAGGAGTGTGCATAATGGACTTATTATTGTAATAAATTGGAAATATTTGATTATATTTAAGTTCAAGGGCTTGAAGTGGTTGCCTCAACCTACAAATATTTAAGGAACTATGTGTTTTTCAATTAAACCCCTGTGGTCAAGGAGCTACAAAAGAGGAAGGCCTTATGGCTATTTTTTATGGATTGTAATGACCCTCGTCTTGTGGTAAATATGTAGATATGATGCTATTGGTCCTGATCTTAGTACATTCACATATATAATGTAAATATTTTCCTATCACCTTTCATTGTGTAAATATGATAAATATTTTGTGGTTACCCTAATGTACATGTTGAAGTTCCACTTGATGATCATGGGAAACACTTCTCAGTTATCCTTGTGTACATGGGAAAGATCATAATTACTTTGTGCGATAAAAACACCTAGTAATATTTTCACACTAAACACTATACAATAAACTTAACCCTAATATCTTAGTGGAGAACAAGTAACTAGCTAGAATCTGGAAGGGTTTTTGGATTGACTATTAGTGAAACTCATTGCAGTTAAGTGTGCCAATGTGTGGTGAGTGTTAGTCAGTGCTAGGGAAACATAAGGGAGCACTAGGTCAAAATGCATGGAAGTGAATGAATAAGAGTGTGTGATAGGGAGTGTCAATGAGTTCCGAGTGTGGTAATAGGGGAGTGACATGGTATGCTAAGCAACACTAAGTCATTCTAGTGTGCCAGAGCAACATGCAACCAATATTTTCTAGGTGCCAAGTTGTGCCAAATAGTGCTAGGAAGTGTTAGGGAGCATTAGGGAAACACAAGGGAGCACTAGGTGAAAATAATGCATGCAAACAAATGATTAAGAGTTTGTGACAAGAAGTGTCACAAATTTCATGGTGTGCTAAGGAGGGAGTGACAAGGTATGCTAGGCAGTGCTAAGGCATTCTAGAGGCTAGGGAAACATGACAAGATGTTCTAGGTTCTAAGGTGTGCCAATGCATTCCAGGGTGAGTTATGGAGTGTCATGGAAAAACAAGGGAGCACTAATTTCAAATGCATGGAAATGAATGAATAAGAGTGTGTGATAGGGATTTCCAGTGAATTCTAGGTGTGCTAAGGAGGGAGTGACAAGGTATGCTAGGTAATTCCAAGGAATGATAGAGTGCCAGGGTGACATCCCAAGATGTGCCACGTCCTAGGGTGTGCCAATGTGTGTCAGGGAGTTCCATGAGAACACAAGGGAGAACTAGTTCAAATTTCATGGAAATGAATAGATAAAAGTGTGTGATAGGGAGTGTCAGCAAGCTCCAATTGTGTTAAGGAGGGAGTGAAAAGGGTATATGCTAGGCAATGCCAAGGCATGCTAGAGTGTCAGGGCATGTTAGGTAGTGGTAGGGTCTATTAGGGAGTGGAAAATCATGCCAAGGAATGCAGGGGATGATAATGTGTGCCACATAGTGCCAATGGATTGTTATATGTGCCAAATGTTATGGCATGTGAAGATGTAAACTATGTTTCTTAGTTGTTTTATGGGCACTGTTGGACGTGAGCCTTGACTTGTTAACTTGTTAAGTGGTATGAGCTAATATTGGACATGAGAAGCCTCAGGTGATTTATAGTCCATTAGGGGAACAAGGCATAGTCTAGTTGTAGTAAATGTATTTGGGTAAAGTTGTTGTAGTCGATATAGGACTTGGTTGGGTTCCTAAGTCTAGAAGAAAATAAGGGTAGTTATGAGGGAATGATAATTAAGGAGTGCCATGGCATCCCAAGAAATGAAAAGGCATGTTGACATATGCCAGATAGTGTTAATGCTTGTCAAGGAGTGTTTGGGAGTGTAAGGGAATCATAAGGGAGAACTAGGTCAAAGTGCATGGAAATGAATGAATAAGAGATTATGCCAGGGAGTGTTAGTGAATTATAGGTGTCCCATGGATGAAGTGTGTTAGGAGAATTTCATATTAGGACTTGTAGGAGGAAAGCCTATGATTGTGATAAGAGGATGGAAAAAGTAGTTTGAGACAAAGGGAGACTTTGGTCTAGGCACAACACTATTTTTTAAATGACTTGGTTGGGTTCCCAAGTCACAACAAAAGTAAGGTTATCTATGAGGGCATGAAAACTAGGGAGTGCCAAGGTGTGCAAGGAATTTCAGGAAGTGATAACACATGTTATAAAGTTCCAAGGAATGTTAGGCATGTCAAGACATGCCAAGTGCTAAGGCATGCCAATGTGTGCTAGGTTCTCAGATGTGGCACCAACACATGCTAGGGATTTCCAAGGAAACACAAGGGAGGACTCATTTCAGTTACATGTAAATGAATGAATGTGCATGTGTGATAGGGAGTGTTAACAATTTATAGGTGTGCTAAGGAGGGAGTGACAACATATGATAAGTGTTGGAAATAATATTGAGAGGTGGTGGGGGTGAATCAATATTAGTCAAGTCAATAATATTTTTCATTTCCATATTCTGATTTATATACACTACTTCAATGAAGGTAAATCACGTGTACACACAACTGTGTTTAAGCCAACCATCATATATCCAGCAAGCTTAAGATTTAGTTAATTCATCATATCTTGTTCTTTAATTAGTGCTTCATTAACCATATAAATAGTAACCATGTGCAATAATATCATAAAAAACCATCACACATAAGAAACACACATGAACACTAAGATTTAAGGTGGAAACCCAATGTGGGACAAAAATCACTTACTGTTATCTTCTTTTAATATAAGAAAAACCTGTTTACAGTCTTGTACTAGTGCAGACTCATACCAGTACGTAGGCACCCACCTGAAAAAGGCTACAATCTTCTCTCGTTCTCTAACTTCTACTAGGTGGGAGCTACAACCCCCTAGCTCTTGTACTAGCCGATCCATTTACTAGTACATAGGCGCCTACCCACTAAAGGCTCCAACCTTCACTCATTTTCTAGCTATTACTGGAAGGGAGCTCCAACCCCCTGGCTCTTGTACTAGCTGATATGTTTACTAGTATGTAAGCGTCGACCTACAGAAGGCTACAACCTTCTCTCTTCCTCCAGGGACCACGTTTCATAAATTTTCAGACTGGATGCTCCTGGTACACAATAATACACATGAAGGCCACGTTTCATCTGATTTTGATACTGGACCCATCAACAACATTGAAGCTCAAAGCCAATCACCACTGCAATACAACCATCAAATACATCTGCATTAACCAATCCTTGAAACTCAATCATCAATATCTCAATCACCCACAGCTGAATCACTGAAGTCCCATCGTCAGTGAAGAAAATCACAATCAACCAATCAATTTGAACATTTAGTATACTATCATCTGAATACAGTCACCAGAACAAAGAGCAAAACCCAGAATTCTGCAACAATATCCAGATCCAATTGCAACCTCAAATATCATATCTCATAATTTATATGCTACTCTGATGAACCAAACTAGTGTGTATACGCACTTTTACCAAATTCAACTAACTTATACATCTGCAAATATTAATTCATAATTTTGCAGCTATTCCAAACTTCAGTTATACCTAGATCATAACATTTACAGAACAACACATGCATCGGTATTTAGATCTAGACTATACATGATCAAATCACATAGTGATAATTCATTTCAACCCTTAAGATCTCGATCCATCATTAGATCTTATCCCTTATCAACCACTAAGGTTCATTCTTGGTTCAGATCAAGCAAAGCACCATAAGACGATAACCTGCATACTAGATCTCACACTTATCAGATATTCAATACTTGCACCACCTGGCCTAATGATCATCTCCTCCTTATATAGTTTTAGGCCTTTCTCAATACCATGGATCAAAACCACTTAGGACCAATACCTTGGACCAAAAACTTAGTTTTCTAACATATACATGCTTTTCCTTCTATGAAAGTGTGTGTGTACGTATACGCTACTTGTGTTCAGTGAACCTGCAGGTATACGTAGCTTGGTCAAGGTGAACCTACATATACCTCTCTTTCTTCATTCTTTGTAGTCTGATCTTTGATTCTTTGCTATTGACATGTTGCACCGTGATCTTCCATTTGAGTGAGTTTCCATGAAGGACAACATCTGTATCATAATGCCAACAATCTCCCCCTTTGGACTTGATGGCAACAACAATGCCAAGTCACTTTCCCCCTTTGACATCAAGGGCACAGGGCGGACCAAGATATTCTCCCCTTTCAATATACATTATGATGTCCATGCTCCCCCTTTGTACATGCTAAGATGCACTATATCATCCATGCTCTCCCTGAGCATATGCAGAGTCTGCAAAGATATTTTCTAAAAGAATAACATGACTCTATAACTCAATTAAGTGATTATGACTTTCCTATCACAAATGAATCATACATACATCCATCTCCCAACCAAGTGGGGATATACCGAATTTGACTCATTATCCCAACCATGTGGGGATATGCCAATTTATACATGACTGAAATGTAGAAATTATTACATCATCCTTCCCATGCAAAGTGGGGATACAAATTAGATCATATGACCAAAAAGGATTATGACAGACAGAGACAAATTATTACATCATGGGTCTTTATATGCCCTTTACATCGAATGATATACATGACATTTATAACAGAGACCAAATATCTAAATAAGACCATGATAGTCATCAAAAACTATCATATGATCTACACCATCAGCATCATCAGGATCAATAACTTTTATATGTCCATCATTAGTTCCCAAGATATGACAGTGTAAATATCATCAACCTATGACAAAGTATGTCTGCATATACAACTCATCCTCTTGATCTCATCAAGATCAACTTGCTTTGTTTCCTTAGAAGAAAGAGCCTTATCATAACCTTCCATGAATCAACTAAGTGTATGTCATATCTCCAAGTGGTAGCACAAAATCATTCACATCATATCATATGTATGTGAAAACACCATAGACATCATCTATGATCATAAAATTATTATCAAGAACTGCATGATCTTTCCACAAGAACCTTCATTTTATCATCACTATGGAACATCCCACATCATCAACCATGATAATCAACATATGTGAGTATCAACCTATCATCATAAAGTAAGAACTCATCATCATTATGTGACTAAGTAAGCCATGTGTTCGAATATCCATATCTTCAAATAGCTATGTTTTCATGAGACTTGCAATAACCCCATTCTCTTGGCCAACCAACAATATTTATCAATATGCAGCTTAAGTAATCATCCTTGTATCAGTATACTGTATATCCATCAAAGAGATAGAAATATGTATCTAGTAAATCATGAGCTCATGGTCATTTGTCAAGATTTCTTGATATCATCAACAACAACTATCCTCAACCATCTAAGAGCCAAGAACTATAGGAATCCTACATCATATCTGCACCATATGAACTTTATGCATCTTTGAAGACATGATGTCAGCAACATAAAATAAATAAATCGCTCATCATCAAATAATGAAGTTGTGTACTCAAGATTTGTACTACTCCTTGTCCTTATGAAGATCATCATGTAGGAAACACATATGTACTATATGCATCATCAAAAGTCATTTACAATCATCCATAAATCTGATCTGAATACCAACTTATGCGATCCCAAATATCATATGAGATTTTATCATGGGAAACTCATAACCATAACATAGCAAGCCATATAAGCATTATCATCATTGATTAGGTACCAAAGACTTCTAAACATAATGCCAGCAACGCTTTATTAGAAGCATAACATGTTCTCCCCCTAAACCTGTTCCACATGTTCACTATCAGATCTGATCATTACATATGTTAGTAAGAAGTATCAAGGTAGCATCATCAATTAGATATACATCAAGTTATTAACAATTTGTGAGGATCAAAAGAATTTCCAGATAACATCCACATACTGTAGTCATCATCTATCATAATGACATAAAATATAATTGATAATTGTCTGAAACATATCAAATCAATTTTTCTGAGTCTGTCCCACTACATTTTTCTTTAACCTGCATATACACGATTTTGTAGCTTCTAACTCGCGTATATACGCGACTTGTCTTCACAGAACTTGCATATGAGAGTTAGAACATTGAGGTTCCCCACTTTCAGCTCCCTCTCAGTCTGTATACACTGCTATGCCACATATTTCTGATTGTACTTCCTTTTTCTTCCATATCTTCGAGTGTGATGATGTTTTCTCCCTTTGGTATGGTGGCCGAAATTTGCTCATGCATTTCTTTGCTATATATCCAAACTTGTTACAAGCATAAAATATTACATGTTTCATATTCCTTCTATAACAGTCAATGGCTTTGTGACCAAACATATTGCAAGCAAAACAATATCCCTTAAAGAACCTAGAACGTGATGAACTTTTTGTGTGACGGTCTTGAACCATTCTACTTCTGCATCTAGCTACAACATGTCCAAAATTATGACATATAAAACATTCAACATTATTCATTGGAGGAAATAACCAACTATCACTTTCATAGTTAGGAGTAAAAGGTTTTCTTTGAAGACTTTCTTTCCTTGGTTGTTGATGGGGTTGACCTCTCATCTCCTTGTTGAGCATTTCAGATTCTGCATTAGAGTTCCTTGCCTCACCTTGTGAGCTAGATTCACCTTCAACATATTCATGAAAACCAAGACCACTTTTTATGGTAGGAGACCTTTGACTACTAAGAATATTATCCAAAATCTTAGTACTATCTTGAAATCGTAATAGTTTATCCTTTTCTTCTAATTTACCTTTTAAGATATTTACCTCAACCTAATATTGCCCTTCCTTTTCCAGATATTGTTTCGTCAAGATTTATTTAGCCTTTCTTCCTTCTTCCACTTGTTACCTTAATTTGAGAATCTCATTTTTTTGTTCTTCAACTTCTTGAGGTAGTTCTTCATTCTGCTTATTTTCTAGATCTTCTCTTAGAGAGAGGATCTCAGCTTCAAGACTTATATAGTAACTAGATCTGTCTTGAAGTCTCTTTGTTGTTATACTCTAATCATTTATTTCATTTCTTAATGATGTCGCTTCATCCTATAGCTTTTGACATTGATCTTCTTTTTCCTTGTACTGCTTCCTTTCTTTGTTTCCTTGCTCTAGCTATGATTTTAATCGGGTAACTTCTTCTTTGAAGGCACATTCCCTTTTGTTAAATAAATCTTGTTGATCTCTAATTTTATCTACAAGTCTTTTAACTTCTATCTCTATATTTCTTTCATGATCACTTCCAATATTTCCAAATTTGCATGAACAAATAAAAGTATCACTAAAAGACCAAAAATGTGTACTTGATGCTTCATTTTCTTTTCCATCTTCAATCTAAGGTGATTCGGAATATGAATACTTGCTTCCATCTAACGACCAATTGTATCTCCTGTTCTCGGTATTCCTTTGAGTTTTCTACTTCTTCTGAGGTGCTTTCTTCTTTAGCTTCTTTCCCATTGTTCTACGGATCTCCTTCAAGTGATCAAGCTTCTACAAAGGACCTACTTTGATACCAATTGTTGGAAATAATACTGGGGGGGGGTGAATTAGTATTAGTCAAGTCAATAATCTTTTTCATTTACATATTCTGATTTATACACGCTACTTCAAAGAAGGTAACCTATGTGTACACGCAACTGTGTTTAAGGCAAGCAACGTATATCCAACAAGCTTAAGATTCAGTTAATTCATCATATGTTGTTCTTCAATTAGTACTTCATTAACCATATAAACAATAACCATGTGCAATAATATTAGAAAAAACCATCACACATAATAAACACACATGAACACCAAGATTTAAGGTGGAAACCCAATGCGGGACAAAAACCACCTGCTACTATCTTCTTTTAATATAAGAAAAACCTGTTTACAATCTTGTACTAGTGTAGACTCATACCAGTACACATGCACCCACCTGTAGAAGGCTACAACCTTCTCTCATTCTCCAACTTCTACTGGAAGGGAGCTACAACCCCCTAGGTCTTGTACTAGCCGATCCATTTACTAGTATGTAGGCACCTGACTACTGAACGCTCCAACCTTAACTCATTTTCCAACTATTACTAGAAGGGAGCTCTAACCCCCTGGCTCTTGTACTGGACGATATGTTTAACAGTATGTAGGTGCTGACCTACAGAAGGCTATGATCTTCTCTCTTCCTCCAAGGACCACATTTCATAAATTTTCAGATTGGATGCTCCTGGTACACAACAATACACATGAATGCCACATTTCATCTAATTTTCATACTGGAGCCATCAAAAACATTGAAGCTCAAAGTCAATCACCACTGCAATACAACCATCAAATACATCTGCATTAACTAATCATTGAAACTCAATCATCAATTTCTCAATCACCCACAACTAAATCACTGAAGTCCCATCATCACTGAAGCAAATCACAATCAACCAATCAATCTGAACATTTAGTATACTGTCATCAAAACACAGTCACCAGAACGCAGAGCAGAACCCAGAATTCTGCAACAACAGCCAGATCCAACTACAACCTCAAATATCATATCTCATAATGTATACACTACTCTGATGAACTGAACCAGCGTGTATATGTGCTTTTACCAAAGCCAACCAGTGTATACATCTACAAATATTAATTCATAGTTTTGCAGCTATTCCAGACTTGAGTTATACCCAAATCATAACATTTATAGAACAACACATGCATCAGTATTTAGATCTAGACTATACATGATCAAATCACATAATGATAATTCATTTCAAGCCTTAAGATCCCGATCCATCATTATATCTTATCCCTTATCAACCGCTAAGGTTCATCCTTGGTTTAGATCAAGCAAAGAACCATAACCCGGTAACCTGCATACTAGATCTCACACTTCATTAGATATTCAATATTTGCACCACCTGGCTTAATGATCATCTCCTCCTTATATAGTTTTAGGCCTTTCTCAATACCATGGATCAAAACCACTTAGGACCAATACCTTGGACCAAATACCTAGGGTCAATACCTCATACCAAATACCTTGGACTAATACCATGGATCAAAATACCTCGGATCAAAAACTTAGTTTTCCAACATATACGCGCTTTTCCTTTTGTGAAAGTGCATGTGTACGTATATGCTACTTGTGTTCAGTGAACCTTCATGTATATGTAGCTTGGTCAAGGTGAACCTGGGTATATCTCTCTTTCTTCATTCTTTGAAGTCCGATTTGTGATTCTTTGTTGTTGACATGCTGCACCGTGCTCTTCCATCTGAGTGAGTTTCCATAAAGGACAACATATCATAATGCCAACCATAAGTAGTGCCAATAGATGATAGATTTCTAGGAAATCCTACTAAGATGTGACACTTGCCATGGTGTGCCAATGTGTGCCAAGGAGTGTTAGGGAAACACAAGGGGGCACTAGGTCATAATGCATGGAAATGAAGGAATAAGAGTGTGTGGCATGGAGTGTTAGTAAGTTCCAATTGTGTTAAGGAGGAGTTACAAGGCATGCTTGGAAATGCTAAGGAATGCTAGAGTTCTAGGGCGACATGCGGCCAAGATGTGCCAATGCGTGTAAGGAAGTGTTAGTTGGGAGTGCCAGGGAAGCACAAGGGAGAACTATGTCAAAATGAATGGAAATGAAAAAATAAGAGTTTGTGATTAGAAGTTTTAGTGAGCTCTAGGTGTGCTAAGGACAAATTGACAAGGTAGGCTAGGCAGTGTTAAGGCATGCTAGAGGCTAGGGCGACATGCCAAGATGTCATAGGTGCTAGTGTGTAACAACAAGTGTCAAGGAGTGATAAGGAGTGTTAAGGAAACACAAGGGAGAACTAGGTAAAATTGAATGGAGATGAATGAATAAGAGTTTGTGACCAAGAGTGTCAGTGATGTCTAGGTGTGCTAAGGAGAGAGTGACAAGGTATACTAGAGTGTTAAGGCGGTAGGCCAAGATGTGTCAGGTGCCAGGGTGAGCTAGGGAGTGTTAGGGGGTGTCAAGGAAACATAAGGAAGCACTAGTTCAAAATGCATGGAATTTAATGAATACGAGTGTGTGAGAGGGAGTTTCAATGAGTTCTAGGTGTGTTAAGGAGGGAGTGACAACGTTATATGCTAGGCAATGCCAAGGTATCCTAAAATACCAAGACATGTCAGGAAGTGCCACCGTGTGCTAGGGAGTGTCAAAGCATGTCAAGGAATGTAGGGGATGTTAACGCATGCCACATAGTTCCAAGGCATTCTAAGACATGTCAGGTGCTATGGCATGTCAAGATGTAAATTATGTTGCTTAATTGTTTTAGACCAAGGTTGGATGTGATGAGCCTTGTCTTGGTAACTTGTTAAGTGGGATGAGTGAGATTGTACATGAGTACCCTAAGATGAGTTACAAGTATTTCTTAGGTGAACAAGGAATATGTTGAATTTCCATGACACATGAGAATCCTGGTTTGGCCTTAGAATTGTTTATGCGAACATACTCAAGTGCCACAACACATATACTATGCAGAATGAAATCTGCCATGAAAGAAAAAGTAATGGATTGAATGCACATAATTTAGGGTATGCATATATTCATATGTGAATTATTATTAATGTGATCTACAATAGCCATTTATATATCTGGTGTAAGACTCCTCTGGAGATTTCTATTCAACAAAAACATCTCTGTGGTAAAACATGTACTATCAAAGGTTGCTCCATAAAAAATAGCAACCAAAAGGGACCTTACTGTGCACATAATTTAAGAATTAAAAATATTGTTATTTATGAGTGTTGATGTGGAGGTATGGGACAAAATTACACAGGCATCAAACTTTTTGTTCAACCAATCAAGATTTAAAAAGGAAAATGTGTGATTATATATACATGTGTGATAGTATTTGGAGAAATGCCAACCTAACCCACAAATGTGTTGACATTTTGCTGGAGATGACCTATAATTGTTCCTAAATTTAATAAACATGTAAAATAGGACCGACTTTTCAATAAAAAATATCAATTGATAGGAACATGGCCAAATTGTGAAAGTGTAAAAATTGGTATGGTTTAAAGGGACTGACCCCTTTCAAAAGTATTAAATGTGGTAATGAAGGTTGAGCCTTGTTCTAGAACCCCTTTTGGCATCCATCTTAGGAATTGGTGTAGGATGCAACACTTTAGAATAATTTTTGTAGGAGTGATGTCAACACTTGTATAGTGACATGGGGTTGGAGTTGGCCTGTCAAAGCTCATTGTTCTACTTTGGAACTTCTATAGGGTGATGCCTTAGATGATTTGGAGTACGAGGGCATGATTTGATGTTTAGTTTGCATTGAAGAAGCTTCGGAGGCTAGAGACTGCAGAAAAACCCCTTCTTCTGAATAGGGAAGCACATGCCACTGAAGAAAGTAACAACAAGTACATAGATTTGAAACTCAAATCACATCATTAATTATTACTCTTTGAAACAAGAAATAACTAAAAATTTCAAACACTACTATTCAATTTTCCTTTAGTCTAGAAGGTACAATGAATCTGGAAACATGTACAACAGTGTCTCAACTTTCTTAACTCCTAATCCCAATGCAACTTCCTTGCATGGATAGATAATACAATTAAAGTCTGTCTCTAGTGAATATGATATGAGATATGAAAACATGCTTCCTTAGCTAAGGCTAATAATTAATAACTAGGGAAGTTCTCCTTTTAACTATGCATGCAAAAGCTAAATAAAGTAAAGATTTTTGCTACTCCAGGTGCCAGAAACGAATCCACTACCTAAGGTAAGTGCTTTGCCCAGAAAAAGATATTAAGGACTCAGAAACTTTGTTTCTTCTTTCAAGGGAGGTGTATGCCAAACTGAACTAAGCTATCATGCACTATCCTCCAAATTCATTCACCTTTAATAGAAATCTTATGCCTAGAAAAAGACAAGAGACCAATATCCAACAAAATTCATTGACCAGCCAGAGACCCTTGTGCTCAAACAACGAGATAATAGGGGACAAATAGGGTGGAATATTTCACCACCGAAATTGACAAGAGATAGAAGGGGTCAAAAACTATCAGACCTAATGCTCAAGAACAATTAATTAATCCACACTTGGTGATCCAAAATGAATTCAATCCTTCCTTATTTATAGATTTTGAATAGGGGTTTCATATTCTTAGGTGATTGAGTAAACCTTACTCCAAATGCCAAATTTGGGTTTTTTAAGCCTAGCTTCCCCAAAAATTACCCAACAATGGGTATTTTGGGGGTTTTACCCCTTTATGGAGGACTATAGTCTATGGGGATGGATAGGATATTATGTCCCATTCATCCTCAATTTGTAGAGGACGTTATATGGCACCTAATAAAAGAAACAATGCTTTAATTTAGGAGGTAATAACTAAATGCTTATTTGTTTCCAAATAGGACATACATCTTGCAAAAATGATCATGGGGTACAAATACTACAAAAGGCCTAAATTTTACTAGCATTGTCATAGTCCAAGAATAAAAACCCTTTCAAGTGAAGTACCACATGCTACAAGCACAAATGACAAATTCATAAACAATATACTTATTCAATGAAAGAATGACGGATCATATTAGCGCACTTCAAATTTAATAGCTCGAGTTATAGTGTGAATTAGAATTTCTTAGGTTGGACCATAATTAAGTACTCAATGTTGTTTTTGGTCCAATTTGGGGAAAAGGAGGAGCTCTTGGTGACATTGGGATGATCAAGCTTTTCAGAAGGGAGCTCTACTATACTTTTCAACATACAAGCCATTCATTCTAGTGGAGGAGATATAGAGAAGCCTTTAATAATGACCTTTCCAAGATCAATTTGGAGGAAATCCATTTTCAAATCTTAAACATAGTTCTATATTCAAACACGAGTAGTCATTTTTCAAAAAAAAATATCAATTCTCAAGAAATTGGAGCCAAGATGACATGTTGACCATTTATTCTTATACTGGACAAGGAAGCATTGATGAAAAGTCCTTGGCCCTTTGATCCAATATTTGATGTAAATCTCTTGATTAGAAATGTAATAAGAGATGTAGTTTATATTAATCAAAAGGGAAAAGTAGAGGGCTAGTTAATAATTATCTCTAAAAAACTCTCAATAGAATCCTAACATATTTGAAATGGAAAAGGATACCTCCATTGTTATTTTTTTCTTTAGAAACTTTGCTAATTTCCATGATTGAAGCATGTATTCATGCCTTGAAAGAAGCTCACAAATTCTTTTAATATTGGTTCAAGCAAAGAAAATGTGCAAAGTTACACTCACATAGAGGTATCGAAAAAAATTATGTGGATCTTGTTGTCCCAGACTCCAAACAAAGAATGGAAAAAAGGTGGAAAAACCAACTCAAAAGGTATGTGTAGCTTTTGTCATGCTGAAGTAGGTGTTAACTCCACAATCTACAACGAAGACTTTGTGGGGAAAGTGACACAAAGGTTTGCATGCAAAAGTTTGGATTAAAAGGAGTGGAGCTTGATGCTACATGTCCACTATTACCCCACTTTTTAGTATGAGTTAAAGGAGATAAAAATAATGAGATACGGGAGATAAAAATTAGATACTATTGTTAGTAAAATTTAATAAAAAATATTACTATGTCTTCCTCGACATAAAAGAAGCATCTTCCATAAAATATTTTCTCCATGAACCTAATTTAAAATGAATCTCTTCTGTTGATGCACCCAGCTGCAAATAGAAACAATGATGATGGGCCAATTTTAGTTTGGAGAATTCACAATTAGTTTCAATTATAAGATCTCCTATTTTCAATTCAGATTTTAGTTAGAAGCAATGAAACAGGACTCACCTAGCAATCACGATTAATCATGAGTTGGAATCTGCTCGCTCTACAAACAACTCGATCTAAATATTTGCGAGTCTTACTCATGTTGACCAAGTTTAGCTCATGGTAAATGAAATTTTGACTTGAGACTTGCCTATTAAAGTAGATTCCTGTGATGAATTCCAATTTATTCAATTTTCAGCCCTGACTTGACGAGCACAAGTTTTTGAAGTTTAGGTATGCCACATTGCTAAAAACTAAATGTCAGTCATTCCAAAATTTATTTCTCATTTCTTAGGCCCAAAACTCATATGTCGAGACCCTTAACAAACAATCACTAGTCACTATTACACAATCTAGACTTAATACTGGTGAAGCGCCAAGGTGAGCCTAAGTCCAGACTCCATATCGGGAAGTTTCCAATGTGTGCTCTATCCATACTCCATATCGACCCTTGGGTAGTCGTGCGTCAGCTTAACTATGTGTTACCTCTATGCTTAGCCGTTTCACTATTCAGAAATTGAGGTACATTGGCACTTGGCTTAAATAATAGGTATATTACTATATGAAGTTTCAATGTCGTTTTTAATGGCAAGTTTCAAGTTTCATTGTTCAACAATTGAATGTTCAGCATATTCCTTTGGTTATGACTTTTCAACCCTATAAATGGGGCTTAAATAGATTTTAAAAATTTACTAAGAAATGGTTTCATACCAACTATCGACCAAGTCATCAAGCATTCCTTCCTTGGTCAATGTCTTACCAACTTCAAAGGCTTTAACCATGCATTCACAACTTTGGGTATTTTTGTTCTTCCAGAATATGTTATTGATGTATTGGTTCAATTGTCTTATGCTAAATGAACTTGAAAATTCAAGATTACAATTCAATATATGTTGATAATATTTCCTTTAGGTAGCATTTCCTCATATATATCGTATTGTGTTTCAAGGTCATAATGATATATTAGGTCGAAATGTGCCTGTGTTGTTGGACAGACTCCTCTTTAATCCTTAACAAAACCTCGTATCCTTTAAAACCAACCCTCTTTTTTGTGAAGTTATATATGGCATTTTTAATTTTAATTTTTTATTGTATTTTACAGGAGCCAAAATAAATAGAAAGCACAACTCCAAGTCTAAGCAGAAGACGCAATTTAAACACAAGTCCAAAACAACAACAATGACGAGGGAGAAGGACTTTGCTTGGGCTTATTGTGACAAGATTCTTGGAGACCCTAAGCTCCTTTGTAAATTTTGCAAAGTGAAATGTATTGGAGGCATTTATAGATTCAAGTACCACCATGCATAAATACTCGGCCATGATATAGGTCTCTACAAAAACGTTGACGAAAATGTCAAACACCAAGCAACCTTGGCCATTGATATGTTGAGTGAGCATAATGCAAAGAAAGAAAAGAAAAAAAAAGAAATAGGAACTCCTGGAGTTGACAATTTTTCTTCCAATACCCCATTGTCATCTCCCTCTGTTGAATCCTCAATGCAATTCCCAAGTTTCCCACACATGCCTCCATGTCCAAGTCAAACTCAAGGCCAAGTGAGTCCTTCTGCATTCAACATTGGAGGTGGAAACATAAACAAATTTTTTTCTCCCTGCACAAAACTCGGTTCCCAAACTACCTTGGATACCACTGGTTGGAAAAATATCCATAGTTAGGCAAGGAAGGCCATTGCTAACTTTTGGTACTATTCTGACATGCCTTTCCACTATGCCATAAGTCCTTATTGGTAAGCTATGATTGATGCAGTTGTTGTTGCAGGTTCAGGGTTCAAAGCTCCTTCATTAGAGAGCATTAGGAAAAAATTTCTATTAGAAAGTGTTGAAGATGCCATGCTTGTGCTATCTGAGTTTCCTTCATCATGGGTAGAAACAGGGTGCACGATCATGAGTGATGGATGGACAGATCATAGGAATAGAACTTAGTAAATCTCCTTGTATCTTGTCCATTAGGTACCATGTTTCTCAAATCAGTGGATGCCTCAGACAAGGTTAAGACTGCACAACTTATTTGTGAAATGATGAAGGAAGTCGTTCAATAAGTGGGATAAGAACATGTTGTACAAATTGTCACCAAAAATGCAACTAATTATATCGTTGCTGGTAGAATTTTTGAGATTAGGAACCTCACTATTTTTTGGACCTATTGTGTTGCCCATTATATATATTTAATGCTTAAGGACATTGGTAAGCTTCATTGGATATATGAGGTTGTGGAGAAGAAAAAATCCATAACCAAATACCTATACAACCACATTATTGTCCTAAACACCATGAGAAAATACACTGAAGGTAAAGAAATTGTTCGACCTGCAGTGACTAGATTTGGAACAAATTTCATATCTTTGAAATTTGTGGTTGAATAGAAGATAAATTTGAAGAGGATGTCCTTGGGACTTGAGTGGATGGCATCTAAACATTCCAAGAACCTTGAAGGCATTGAAGTTGTTGCACTTGTGTTTAATGATGGTTTTTGGAAAGATGCCAAAGAGATTATTATTGTGATGGAGTCCCTTATTAAAGTTCTCAGGTACTTCAAGTCTTTTAAATTTTTCATGTTTTAAATTTCATTTCAAGTTTTTCTTTTTTTTTTCAATGTTTCATATTAATTTAAACTTCAAATCTTGAACTTTCAGGATGGTTGATGGTGACAAACCTACTATGGGTTACATTTATGAGGCGATGGATCTCACGAAGGAGGCGATTAAAAGAAGATATGGGAATGAGGAGGCAAAGTATATGCCTATTAGGGACATTATTGATGCACATTGGGATAGGAAATTGCATTCCCCCTTACATGTTGCTAGGTACTTCTTAAACCCATAGTATTTCTATGATAAGAGAAAATTTAATGAGGATGGAGAGGTTCACAAAGGACTTATGACATGCATGGAGAGGTGCTTCCCTAATCCAAAATTTCAAAGACATGTCTTTTCCCAACTATAGGATTATAGGGCACCACCTAAATCATTTTCCTATACCAGTGTTATATGAGAAAGGTCTAAGGTGTTGCTAGGTACCCTTTAAGGCTTGAAGGCTTTATCAATTCATTAAATTTGTTTAAAATTTATTTTGTATGTTAAATGTTTATTAAATTTTGTTGTCTTTTTAATTTTTTACTATTTAGTATTTAGTACATCTACTCACAAAACTTTGCCACTTGCTAGGTCTTTGGTGGAAAAACTTTTGTAGTGATACGCCAAATTTGAAGAGATTTGCCATTCGAATCTTAAACCAAGCATGCAGTGCTTCAGGTTGTGAGTGCAACTGGATCATGCTTGAGAAAATACATTCTAAGAAGTGCAACCGATTGACACAAAAGCGCTTAAATTACCTTGTCATTTTCCATTGCAATCTACAACTTCACAACAAGAAAAAACTAGGTGAGAGCTTGAATTTGAAGGTTTCATAATCTGATTTGGAATTTAAAGTTTAAACGTTAAAGTTAAAAGTCAAACTTAAATTCACATTTCAATGTCTCATGATAATGATAGGTTTGGATCATTCACTAATAGACCTTGAAGAGATATATTTGCAAACTAAAAATGCAACAAATTGTGTCCAATTAGAGGAGGATCCTCTTTTAAGCCTACATGACTTGAAGAACTTTGAGAGTCAAGAAAGCAGAAGAGTGGGAGGAATCGCTTCTAGTTCTCACTCTTAAGAGTCTTAGACTCTTAGTTACAATTTTTTTCTAATTATTATGCAGTTTTTTGTAAACTTTTAGAAGTAGTTGCTTATAGTTCTATTTAGTGACTAGTTAGGAGTCATGGCTCAGTACTTTGGATCATGTTTGGACTCATAACATATATGAGATGCTTATTCATTCATGATATTTTAGACATATATTGATATTATGAATTGTTTGGACATGGCTTTACTGAATATCAATGAAAATTGTTTTTTTTTTTAATTCAATATATGTGTATATTTTTATTTATTGAATTCACCAATTTTTTCCCGATTTTTCCCCAATCTAATTAAAACTCTTAGCTCTTTTTCTTCGTCGATTTATTGTCTATTTCGAGTCTGGTAACATTGGTTACAAGTTTCATTCTTCACTTATTAGTGCTAAGGTGTGATAGAGAGTGCCAATGCATGTTGAGGAGTGTTAGGGAGTACTAGGACAACACAAGGGAGCACTAGGTAAAAATGCATGGAAGTGAATGAATATGAGGGTGTGTTCGGGAGTGTCAATCAGTGCTAGTTGTCATGCTAAGGAGGGAGTGACAAGGTATGCTAAGAACAGGTAAGGCATGCTAGGGAATATCAGGGAATGTCGAGAAGTGCTAGAGTGTGCTAGGTAGTTCCGGGGTGTGCTAACATGTCCCAAATAGTGCCAAGGCATTCCAGGTGCTAATACATGCTAGGATGTGCAGGGTGCTAGAGTATGCCAATATGCGTCAAGGAGTTTCAAGGAAGAAAAAGGAATAACCAAGCTAAAATGGAAGGAAATGAACACATAATAGGGTTAATAAGTCGAGACTTTATCTTTTTCAAAAGGGGCATGCTAGGCACACTAATAATATGTTCCAATACATTCCAAGTGTCAATGTGTGCCAAGTGCTAATTTTTGTCAATGCAATATTATGCCAAGGAGTTCCAAGGCATGCTAGGGACTACAGGGAATGCCAACACATGATAGGGGAGTGATATGCTATGATATGGCATGCCAACATGTGCTTTGGCGTCCTACTCATGGCAATATGTGCTAGGTACAAAGATGTTCCAGGTAAAAATATGTTCCAAGACATGCGAGGTGCCAAGGAATGTTAGTGTATTTTTCAAAAGCATGTTAAGTTGTGCCATGAGTGTTGAGGAGTGCTAGGTCTTTCTCATTAATAGAATTGACAGAGCTTGATTATGTATTAAATAATATAGTTCCTACACACACTAGTGGAACTTTATTTAAACGAAATTTGCTAGATAATAAACATCATAGAGATGAATCATGCATTGAATCATAGGAAGACTATATTCTTATGACTTGAGGGAAATGATACATAGTAATTACTTCTTAAAAAATTGACTAGCTATTATAACCACTATGACCTTAGACACATAATGAAAAAGACTCCACAACAATGGTCTTAAATAATTATATTTTGACAAAAAATATAGTAACAGGTACATAACATCATCAAAAACTCATTTCAATGATCAATGATGATGAAATTTTTTTTACCATCAACAAAACTAACCAAAAAGAGCATTAGTGAGGGTCAATAAAATATCATCACTCGAAGTGTCACCAAAGAGAGAATTAGTGATGGGAAATTAGCGACCCTCACCAAAAGTGTCGTTGAAAACGGCTTCAGTGACAAATCTTAAAGGACCATCACTATATACACTTACAACAATGATTTTTTAAAGACTGTCACCATATGTGACATTGGTGATGGACCTTAAATTTCCATCACAGGCATGAAGCATCATCAAAAACTCATTGGAATGATAAATGATGATGAACATTTATTGACCGTCACAAAAAGTAACCAAAAATATCATTGGTTACGGTCAATAAAACATCATCACTAGAAGTGTCACCAAAGAGAGAATTAGTGATGGGCCTTGTTATGCTATACAACAACCCCCCATTTCATAAAATTTTACTTTCAAAACTATTATATGAAATGGGTCCCTTTTAGATTAAATTGGTATCAACTTATCATTCCTCAAAAGGTTCGGAAGCAAGCAAAACATTATAAAACCTTTTGAGTTAGTATATAATCGGTCATATAATAAAAAATGAATAATTCTTTATTATTGCGATAAAGCGATCACAAGATCGCATATCACAATAACAAAGGATGCATAACAAAGGATCCATTGGTTTTCCCCGATGCGACAAATGCGAATAACTATCGGAAATCAGGAAAATAAGCAATCATAACAAAAGGCCCCTCTCTTTGCTCCGATGTGATATCGTTATCGGCGATCGGGGAGTGCAATATGTATGCAACGAAAATTATTCTCCTAAAAGCTCCAAATGTGAATTAGCGTATCGCTATCGGCGACCCGGGATTCCACAATAACATAAATGAAACTACTCAAGCATTCCTCTAATCCCCGATTGCGATAAAGCTAAGCGCAACTTTCAAAAAGGATTGATATGGCTTGGGTATATTGTCTTAATTATTATTAAAAGCATTTCTCATCCCGATAGTGATTCACTTGCGCCCAACCGCAAAAAAATCAAAGCCACGCTTAAATGGACTATTCGGCAAATAAAGGATATGATGAGCATTTAAATGATTGACGAGTTTAAATGGCCAATTAATGGAGCAGTTATGCCAAAATCTCTTCAAAGATTGTATCCTCGGGAGCCTTATGTTAATCCTCCATTATTCATTGATTGGCATAATTCTTTCATACTTGGTTTTCACCATCTATTCTCCACATTACATTCATTTTATCTCCTATGCAGAGCTCCTCCGCAGTAGCGAATTCAGGCCAAATGGGGAAGAAATCTAAGAAATTTGGAATAGCTTCAGCCTTCGTGGTAACAGGACAACATGCTGTCGATACGGGACCAAGTAAAAAAGGATTAATCTCAGACACCACATGTCTTGGTCTCGATAATACTACTTGGCAGAGCATCTACAACGTGGTTGAAGCCGAAGAACATCAGGAAATATCGGTACAAGCTACAGCAAGGTCGAACTAGAAATCCAAGGCTACTCTAAAGGATTTGGTCGATTCTTACCTACACAGGATAGCGGCTCGAGAGAAAATTCTGCCATACACAGATGCGGTAAGATGGGCAGTTGAAGAAATTCCAATTACGAACAGAACATTCTGCACTATTGATGGGAGAGTATTCGGTTCGTTTTAGCCCAATGATTTGAGACAAATGTACCATTTGCCCGAACCAAAGAAGAAGTATAACAAAGCATTTCTGGAGAAGTTCAGAGATGAAAATGAAGTTGAGTCAGCACCTATACGGGAATGGAGACAGAACCCAGCGAAACACAAACATGAGCCTTCGGGTAAGTACTCTGTCGATTCCTTGTGTTCTCCTTATTGTTATGTTGGAGCTATGATGTGTCGAATTTGGGGGTTGCATGACTCCTTAAAATTTTCCATAGAGATGGTACCTTTAATGGAAACAGCATGCAATAGTGAAATCATGGATTGGGGGAATATATTATCTGATAAGTTAGCAACAGCTATTCTTGAGTTCAGAAACAAATCCTGTGTTACTGACAAATTCATCCCTCCATTTTACATTAGTGCCTACATATTAGACACCCTATGTTTAATTCTGAGTTTCCTGTGCTGGGGTGGAAATGAACTCCATAGGACCCCATGCCCATTCATATCTATCACCAGAAGTCGTGGAAAGCCCATTATAAACACCACCTATATCAAGTCTGCTGGATTCATGTTACCTATTTACTATGCAATTTTTGATAAACCTACTCCTAAGATTTCCTCTCTAGCAGAGATTGACTTGACAGCCTTAGGAACTTGGTTCGGAGAAGAAAAATTACTTATGTAAGAGTTTTTGGCAGTCAGGCCAAGCCTCATGTCCTCCCCTTGTATATACCAGACAAACTATTAGCTCGAGAGATAGTATATCAGCTTACATCCACATCAGCTACAAAGACTCTAAGGAATTCAAAGAAGCAATTCTGGCCTCCTTTTCCTCTAAGGTGTGGCATCTACACTCTGCATGATTACACGCATGCAGAGAAAGAGGTGGAAAAGATTAATATACTAAATCTCGCCACTCTTCCTAACAGACTTTTTGATCCAAACAAAGTCGTCTATAATGTTCTAGAGCAGGCCAAACTCATTAAATTTGAACATAAAGAAGATGAGTTTGATGACCTATTCTCCTCGGTCGAGTCGTTATTTCAGGTGCAAGCGATAGCTAAAATGAGATACCATGACGATGGGTTAGTTGAATTTAACAAACTTAGAGAGCAAAGTTTGCAAACTCTGCCTCTAGATTTGTTAGCCACTGCCCCGATGACACAGTCAAGCGAGCTTGAACAACAACTTACCAACGAACCTCCTCCTACTTTATAAATTTTTGAAGAAGTCCAAATAAGAGAGCGGGAGGAACTTCGGAGGAAAGAACAGGAAGAAGCACAGAGGAAAGAACAAGAGGAAGCACAAAGGAAAGAACAAGAGGGAATACGTGAGGAGGAACAGAGAAGGCAGCAGGAGCAGAGCAGTAAGGATGTGAATGTCGACACTCAGATTGACCCGAGATTGCTCCAGGAATGGTAGCAATTTGATTCAATTATAAGAAATCTTGAGAGCTCAACGGATGTCGATACATCCAAAGCGGATGATACATAGGATACAGCATTGAAAGAGGTTCCAAGCGAAGGAACCAACAGTCTACTCCCTACCACAGAATTAGAAATAATTCCCAAGGATTCTTTGGATCAAATAATTTTGCAGGTGGAGGATATTCCTCCATTGGATGTCTTCTGTAGCCAAAACACAGGGCTGTAATAAAGCGACAGTGGAAAAGGAGAAGGATTGATCAACCTTCCCTGTTCCCTGAACAAACAGTAACAACCAATGTAGTTTGGAAGTAGAAATTCAATCCTTTCAATGACCTGACAAAGTTGTCCCAATATGTTGGAGCCTATTCGGCGGCCACCATGGATAAGGCATCAGAGGTTAGCAATTTGTTAAAAGAAAAGGACCAGGTGATCGCTTCATTACAAATACAGCTATCGGAGGCACAACAGAAAGAAGAACAACTATAACAGCAATTGTCCACGCAGCAACAGTTAAATAACCAACTAAACAAACAGTTGCATGAAGAGAAACAGAGGGCAGATTTGGGTGCGATTTAGAGATAGAAAGAATTATCGGAGGCATTAGCAAAATTGAAGACAATGAATGAACATATGGTAAAGACAAAAGACGAGGAAATTTCTCAATTATCATCTCAAATAGAGAAGTTCAAGAGTCTTCCCCAGCTTGCCGATTTCAGAGCAGAGGCAATACAGATTAATAAGGCACTGATAACATAAATAAGATTGTTGTGTCATAAAATTGCTCAAGTTGAACCTCTGTGTGACATAACAACATCTATAATAGATAAATCAGTTGATGCCAGACAGGACTTAGAGCAGGCCGATGAGACCTTAACAGATTTTCTTACTTGGTAGGACACTAGTGAGGGACAGGCAGCGAACTTGCCTAAAATCTTAGAATCCCATAAAGAAATTCTATTCATGGAGTGGCAGTCCCAATTGATGAAGGCAGAGAGAGCGGTTTCTAGATGCAAATTATCTACGAACAATTTGGTTGAATTAATTAACAATACTCTCTATTTATCTAACATGATCTCTCAATGTACACCAGGTAAATTACTATCAGCCGAAACATTGGAGCAATCATGTTACCAAGAGCTAGAAAAGAATGGGAGATTGATCACAGGGATTAAAAGTTTAACTTCGGACACCTATTGGTTGTTCCTAGTAAAACCACACAGCCAGAGAGCTACCCTCAAGTGCCTAACGGATGCAATCGGGTGTATCCTTCCCGATATACACGATGCCACCTATGCTGCTCAAATCAATTCTTGTCTCAGCTGCCCTTAAGAAGTGGAACCAATGCTGGCGATATGCCAACTCAGGTCAAAAGGAAAACCGCCAGAGTGATTAATCATGCTGCCGACTACCAGATTGCTGTGGGGGAGATATTCAAGATCGAGTTATACCAATTTAGTAGCATTTTAATTTTGTAGTTTGTTAGTTTAATTTAGTATTTATAGACCCTTTCATGTATTTAGAAAGG
>APFE031733579.1:3461-22263 GCA_000404065.3 Pinus taeda
GCCATTAACTACGTAGCCACATAAATAATTAAATGGATTACAACTTTCTAGGCCTTGAAAGGGAACAAACTATATATTGCATGCTTTAGGACTTTTGGTTCCCATTCATGGGCTAGGATTCGCTCTGATGGAAGGAAAGATATGGAACCTCAATGAAGGGAGTGTATATTTGTGGAATATCTTTAGGAATTTAATGTTTCTAAGCTATTATATTCTTCATACTATACTTTATTCATCAAGAGGATTTTCAAGTTTGAATAACATTCCTTACAGCCACTTCTAAAGCAATATTCTACGTGTTCTCCACATCTACTTAATCTAAAAGATACTTCTTCAATTCATATTTTTTATTTTATTTTTTAATCTACGTTTTTAAATCAGTAACATGATGTTGCATATCTATAGCATAGGCCTTGATGAGTACAACAAACACTTAAGATAGTGGGTTATGTTGTGGATGATCCTAAATATTAATAGAGAACGAGATCATAGGTTCTTACTATCAAGAAGATTGCATATCCCATCTAGTGTTATATGTTACTTAGGTCAAACATTTATACCTATATATAATTTGAAGGGAACCCCTCTTCTAGATCACCTATGATAGAGAAATACAACTTCCTAATGGAGAAAAACACTTGGTAATCAATACCTCTTTTTCCAAATAGGAAACTTCTTATATGTAAGTGTTTTTACAAAACTAAAAGAGAATATTATGAGATCATTTAAAAGTACAAGTATCACTTGGTAGGAAATGGATTCTCATACAATAAGGGCATTGACTATGAGGAGATATTTGTATTGGTAGCCAAGATGGACTTTATGAGGTTGGCTCTAGTTATTTCTACTACTAGTAAATAAAAGGTACATCACATGGATTTAAAGAATTTATTATTACATGGATACCTTGAAGAGTATATGTATATGGAGAAACCAGAAGGATATCTGAAAAATAAATCCTTATTTTGCAATTTGAAGAAATCACTTTATGGTCTTAAGTAGGCACCTTAAGCATCATATGCCAAAATGGACTCATATCTTCTCTCCCAAGGTTTTATTAGGTGTAATTCTAATCCTAATGTGTGCATTTTTAGAAACACTAACTCTCTTTGTGTGTAGTACTCTATCTAGATGGTTTTCTTATCATCATTAGTTCAATGTCTTATGTCACTTCAATAGTGAAATCCACTCTACATAGTTTTTCCATGACTGACATGGGATTATTATCATATTTCCTTACTCTTCAAAAATGGTGAAATTGATTCAGGGACCACAATGACTCATTTTAGGTATGAGAAAAACATTCTTGACATATTTGAGATGACTATTTTCTAGCTAGATCCTAATCCTTTTCTTCTACGGGTTAAGCTAGAAGATGGTAATGCACCTTTGGTGGACTCTACCAATTATCAATAATTGATTGGGATTATTTTGTACCTTACACATTTTATAATATGCATCTCCTATGAAGGTTGATCTTTTTCTAGGTACATGCAAGAGCCACCTGAGCTACACTAGAAGGAAACTAAGAGGATTCTCAAATATATCAAGGATACTACTAGATATGGACTACACTAAGTAGTATGATATTCCTTGGATCTTGTTCGTTATACATATTCATATTAGGCTAGTGATAGCACAATTCGTTGCCGAAATTAGTATATGTTCTCTACCTTGGTTCTAGTCTTATATGTTGGTTGCACAAGAAATAAGAAACTATTTATCTTTCACCAATAGAGGTAGAGTATACGGGTGTAATAAATGATGTTACTTAAGATATATGGTTGCAACGCATTATTGTAGAGATTATTGAAGAGATTTAAATTCATGTGTTTATATGGTGTGATAACCATATGACACTCAAGTTTTGTAGAGACTAGGTACAAAGGTAGTAAACCAAGCATAGTGAGGTTCATATACACTAGATCATAGGCAATATTCACGGAGGAGTTTAAAATATATAATAATACCCTTCTATAGAGTATATTGAAAACATCTTCACCTAGATCTTCATGTGGATTAATTTCACATCTTTGAGAGCTCAGTTAGGGGTGAAAGACATATCTACTTGGTAGCTAATATTTCTATATTCTATTTTATATTTTGAAAGGGGGTTTTATTCACACTAGTTTTTCGCTCTTAACCTCGCTTTATTTTTTATTTGATTGTACATGAGTTTCTATCATGGATAAAAATTGTTAAGCCTCCTTCACTAGCATACTTGTCGATTGTCCCCATCCTCCATACATTATAATTGGAACATATGTATACTTTTATTTCATTCTTATAACTTCAATACAATCTTGTATCATGACCAAAAACTAGCATTTTCTATTTTTAGTAGGTCTATTTTTGAGAGGGGGTGACACCAAGGATGACATGTCACTAGGCATTGAGTAGGATATGACATGTTTATTTCCTTTCCATTGTTTCGCATTACCTTATCCCTAAAGTCCCTACTTACTAATGTGCATTGCCTTTTTTATTTTAAGTGTCAACCTTATCCACTCATGTACCAACCTTATTAATTTATTTTCTAAGTTATTATTAGAGCTTTCTAGGCTATTTATTGGATATGAAAGTTATTACCTCAATTCTAACTAATTTTTGACTCCACTTAATCTTAGTCAACCCTAATATAGATAACATTTTTAACTTATTGGCTATTCTAGGAACATTATAGCGGTTAACTAAGTGCATGCACAAGTGAAATGAAATGTAGTTCAAGTTTATCTTCTCACTTGGAGAGTAATTTTTTTATATTCATGATTATAAATAATATCAATTAAAATTTTATGAATAGTTCAAATTAATCTCTTTAGCTACTTAGTCTATTTTATTACCAATTTCATTATCTTTTCTCTCTTACTCTAACTACTAATAAAATATTTTCACATACCTAAATATTATGATGGCGCTTAAACTTCTATAATTACTGGAATAACTAATTAAGATTAAAAGAACAAAACAAAAAAAATCTATCTTAGCCATTTCTTATATATAATTAATACATGTTTCAAAAATAATTTTTAAAATTTTTATTATAATAAGATTTCCAAATCATTAAAAGTTTAATAATAAAAACTTGCCATTCAATAACACCATTTTAAACAATGTAACAATATGTATTAGGAAATAGTTATTGATCCATGAAGTATGTTATGGTACCGCTTCATATTTTAAATGATTTGCCAATAAATTGAAGACCAGTACAAATCATAGCCTCTATAAGTTTTGATTTGTAGTTAAAAACGATTTGTATGGCGTTGAGTTATTTTTTAATTTATATATATATTAGTATATGAATGACTGAGAGAGACTTCATTGTCATTTAAATTTTTGTATGCTTCTAAACTTTAAGAAATTTAAGCTGTGAGTTACTATTCACAGACAATATTTCAACTTCGAATATTAATTTTAATACAAAGTATTTATTATTATTTTTGTTATTATCGAAAGCAATAAATTAATATTTAAAACAAATTTAAAACATTTTTGTGTTTCTAAAAAGTTTTTCTCCAATTTAATTAAACTAGAAAATTAAAGATACATTTTCAACGAGTAAACATCTATGGGTATTAATGATCTCTTCAATTACCTTTTAATTATTTATCAGATAACTAAGCATCTCTTATTTAATTGTCAAGATTTTGTTCATATGAATTCACAAACTATCGTGCACCATATATTCTTGTATAACATTTTTAATTGCCAGTTAGGTTGTAGTATTCTATATTAATGTTAGAGAGAAAGATATTAAATTTATTTAGCTAGTCACTGGAAAAATTAAAAAATAATTGTAATCAAAACAACACTTTCATAATTTAGATGGCATGCTTCTACCTACTAGGCTTAGGAAGCTTATTACTATAACCCCCAACATAGATAGAATTACTAATATAAGTTGCAAGAAAGGAAAGATCAATCCTCTACCTAGTGGCATTAGGATGCTTCTTGTTGTAACCCAAAACATAGGTAGAACACAACACACATGTAGGAAGTAAATTACACAAGCATGAAGGAGGTAACTTATTAAAGGTTTAGATGATCTTGAATTCTATAAAAAAATCACATGAGATGAAATGATTAAAATTATAATGTAAAAGAACTAAACCACAAGTTATAACGTAGAAGATTTGAATTTCAATTATGTTGTAAGTAACATAACTATAGTTACAAATAATAATTGCAATTCTTGTAAAACAAAGTAAACTAGAAATAGAGAAAAATTTTAATCCTAAATGTAGAGTATTGTATTTATATGATTATTTATTTGCAGCAATGTAAGGAATAAGAAACATAATAGTTACTAAGCTAATTTAAATATAAAGAAATACTGGAAACTGAACTATATTGTTATAGGAAGTACTTGGCTAAGGGGGGAGCCACACATTATTAGGTAAGGCATTGGTTACAAGAGAAATAGAATGCTAACTTATAAGTACACCAATCAAAATGGAAATGGAAAATGAGCTTATATCAAGTATTTCGAATGCATATTATAATTGAGAAACTCTCTCTATATTTATCTATCTCAATTTTATTTGCAGCAATGTAAGGAATAAGAAACATAATAGTTACTAAGCTAATTGAAATATAAAGAAATACTAGAAACTAAACTATATTGTTATACGAAGTACCTGGCTAAGGGGGGAGCCACACATTCTTAGTCAAGTCATTGGTTACAAGAGAAATAGAATGCTAACTGATAAGTACACCAATCAAAATGGAAATGGAAAATGAGCTTATATCAAGTATATGCATATTATAATTAGGAGACTCTCTCTATATTTATCTATCTCTTGTCTATCTCCCTGACTTAACTGGAGTTGGGGTTTTATACACATTGCTTGCTATATTTAATTATTTAAGAAATTTAGGCACAACCATGAGAAATTTATATTTTCATATTGCTTCTTTCTATTACAACAATTTCTCCAAAAAATATAAAATACTAATAAATGTTGACTTTCTCAACTATGTGATAGGTGGCATATGGGTTTCTGTGCTAATGTGGTTAGTTTCTTTCCTTCGTTGGGTGCAAAAGTTGTTGAAAAATATACGATCAATAATTGGATGTTAACTAACCACTAAAATAAGTTCTGTGCTCAATATTTGCAACAACAATTTCTAGGTGAGTTCCAACATTAAACCTCAAACAAGTTGGATGGTAGCACAAGAGCATTGTAGCATTGAGAAAAACATGTCATAATGTTTGTTTTAGGGCATATTGCAGGACTACCTTTGAAGTAGTAAACATGTTTCAACATCATGTTGCATCAAGGCTCATGGATTTGACTATGTTGTAGCATCAAGGTTGCAATGATATTGTAACAACACGCTTAAGTGAGTTGCAACATTATAGGGTGTGGCAATAGTGGGTCCTAACGATTTTTCAGTGTCCTTTCGTAGATGCAACAACTTAAGGGTGTTGCAACACTTTTGAATTATAGTTATATGAGGGTTTTGTTGCAATATAAAGGTGTTTTGAAAACACTAGGAATATTGCAACAACTATACTTGCACAACCTACATGAAATAATTCTTGATGGTTTTCCACAACTTAGCACAAAGAGTTAAATTATTCCCTAAATACCCAAGAATTAGCGTTAAAATGGGATAATCAAAGTATTAGTGTGGGAAAAAGGGGTGAAAAAGTGGCATGGAAATGGAAAAAGGTATGTAAAAGGGTATTTGATAGGTACTAAAATCATTCCAATTTGGGCTCCTGTCATGTCACCCAATGAAAATCATTGCAAGTCCCTATGCAACTAGGAAGTCTATTTTAGTATGAAAGGGCATGGTTCCTATGAACGATTTTGATACTATAGTCATCGTACCCTTCTTAATGGGCATGATAGGAACATTTTATTTATTTAAATTTAGTTCAATAGGAAATTACCTCCTTCTTGGACATGTTTTTCTCTCTCTGATAATTTAAGGTAACTAGATCATAAGGTTATGGAAGTGGAGGGTTACTTAATGGTTTCAAAAACTCTCCATTTATTCCACTATAAGGTTACTGGAGGTGAATGGATCCTTTGTTTGTATGTCCCCTGTGATCTACTTCCAACTCTTACTGCATCCTTCTACAACTTGTTTTATAATATCTCAATCTATGCTTTGTAATGATTAATGTCCTCTTTTCTATTTTGGTCCATAAAATCTACATGCTTTGGGGAGTTCAATCAATTTTAATGAAAAAGAAAGACATCATTAGGCCTGTAATACTCCACTCTAGTCAACAAACAATATTTGAAGTTATTCCTTGTGACCTAGGGAGTAATTGACTAGTCAATGTGGTTATTTAGGTAAGACACAAAAGATCTTAGTTTAAAAACTCCTAAAAAATAATTGGGGTTCTAAACTAGGTTGGTGAAATAAGATTTTGTTTTGGTATAGATAACACAACCAATCCCCTATCAATTATTCCATGCATAGTAGGCTTGCGGGAATTTTCTTTCAGAGGCGATCTCATATGTTTTTCAATTCATAATGGCTTTTCTCTGAAACATGAATTATTTCTCCTATAAGTACATGATGTACATAAGTAAGGAGTTTGTAGATATGTTTATATTCTCCCAACAGACCAAGACATATATTATTAATTTCTATCTTGTTCGTCTGGTTCTAGAGTTTGATGGTGTCCCCCCCGCCCCCGCCCCCCATTCATTTCATTCCTCCATTGCTTCCATTTGGGTATGTGTTCTTCTAAGTGTTCTTCCCATCACTTCTTGAGGTTTCAAATGATATTTTGATGCTCCTTGAAAGGGATTACTCTCTCTTTATAGGCATACATATCTCCTTTCCACTTATCTTCCTTATCCTTCTCCCACTAATATTAAAGGTTTACCTAAACATATTGATCCTTCATCAAACTAGGATTCATATGGGTAGTGATTCTAACAATTCGGGTTGTTCATTCTTCGTTTGACTAGTCATGTCTTCTATGTATTGATATTTGGGTTTTCTCCACTATATTAGAAATACAATCCTTCTCACCCTTTTCTCAAATAAGCTTCTTGCCCGAGCAAGGAAAACGAATCTATCAAAGGATCTATTTTTTCTCAATTTATGTTCTAAATTTTTTATTCTATTTTGTAGTTATAATTGGGTGAATTCATGACAAAGAGTTACACTTTTGGGCCAAATGTGGTGATGATATTTTAAATTTTTTATGTTTTATCAAATTGAAGCCCTCAAAAATCATATAGTCTTTGTGAATTTTGGTTTGGGGTGAAAATACAAATTGTGGAGAATTATGTTGTTTTCCTGATCATATTTTTTTCAAAAAAATATTAGTGTCATATAATCTGTCAAATTTCCATTAAATTAAATACTTGTCCTTGCAATTTCTTGCACATCTTAACATGTATTCGTGTGTTCGGAAAAATAACTTAGTCTAAAATGTATAATTTCCATATATATATATATATATATATATATATTATATATATATATATATATAATATATATATATAGATATGAGAGCATGATCTACACAAAAAGCACTAAAGTATGCATATTGAAACCTTATTTTTTTTAATGCAAAATCATAATTTTTATTATTTTTCAAGGTTGGAAAATTAATATATGAATTGCATTTTTCAACCACATGTGTTAATACATGACTTTTTCTACTATTTAAATAGATTCAAAAATGAAAAGTACACTTGTGAAGAGGACTTTAAATGAAGTGAATTCAATTTCTTGATTTTTTATTTATTTTATAAATTTTATGCTATTGATTTTTCATTCAGCCCCTTTAAAACTATCCAAACAAATTTGAAGCATATGGTTTAAAATAAAATAGAAGAAAAATATCATATAAATTCAAAAATTTCAAACTCACATGACATTGGATAGATTATTCCTTCACGAATCTATTGTGCTCAACTCTGCCACCTAAGGACAAATATTGCATTAAGTCCACCATGGTACAAGATGGTCTTGCAGAGAAATATATAGAACGGGAGTTAAAATATTGTTTTTTAGGACCTCGACAACTCAAACGATCACTTGAAAACATCAATCAAGAGCTTTACTTAAAATTTGAAATAACTCGATCAAGGCTTTAACAAACCAATCCTTGGAAAGCACTCATTCTCATTTCCTCTCAATTCTCTTACATTCTTGGTCAAAAATCCCCTTTCAAAGAATCCCATTCCCTTACCTTATGGCTATTTTCAGATTTCCTCATGAGCTTCACCAAAAGGAGGTCCAACCCCCACATTGTCACATGCATTTTCCTTTTCATTATTTCCTTAGGGTGCGTCTGCATGTTCCTCTTCAACTCTTCCTCTTATTTTTATTATTATTTGTACCATAAAATTAATTATAGGTGTTAGCTAACCCCACTAGGGATTATATTTCCTCTTCCCTCTTATATCATGTATTTGTGGTCCCACTCTTCAGGCCATTACATAAAACTATACTCATTTATAATTCAAAATATTTTGACATTACCAAAAATTAGGGAAAAATGTACCAGGGGTGTCATAGTGAAGAGTCACCTTCCCTTTTATATAAACATATCGTCATGCCTTTAAGGGAGGGAGGATTTTAGCACTTGAGAGGCTCTTAGAATAGACATTGTTGTTAGCAGTTAGGTAGCTCTAAGCATTTTTTCTCTTGGAAATTTTAGATTAAGTTGCAGTGACACTAGGGACTTATTTTGGAGATTATATGTGTAGCCCACTTTCGACTATTGGATTTTGAAGGACCTGCTATACCTATGCCTAAAATTGCAATATTATAAATGATAATCTCTTCACTTTTGGCATAGATTCTTGTGCACATTCATGGTGATTGTAATGGCTATCCAGTACTTCTATTGTGTGTGCATTTTTTCTTTCACATGAATGATATGTTGATGAATTAATTCATGGATTATTTCTCATATGTTTGTTGGATATTTTCTCTTTTATTCCATGCATTACACTAGTTATTAGTTGTAAACTACTTTGCAATTAGTTTTTGGTGCCCTCCTTATTCTTGTATGTCTTGGATGGTTTTGGCTAACTCCTCTTGAGATACATTCGATCTTATTGTTGTGTTGTTATATTCTTATACTTTTTACTTCAAGTTTACCATTTGTGGGCTGATCCATCCTCACTCTTTAGTTATTTCACACTCGCCTCACATTAACATCTCTTCACTCAAAACCAAATAGAAAAGTCACAAATACGGTGACAGTCGAACCCACATATGAGATGGGACTCCTATCCAAAATGGTGTGACATCTAATTGGGACATCACACCAGGGAGATCCCCTTACCATTGGTGGTGAATTTTTGTCGTGTTAACATAATTGAAAGAGTTATGGAACTATTGTAGCAGCTACAACCACCCTACAAAATTTTTCTTATGCTTCGTTTTGGAGCCTTCCTTCTAAATTACAGAAACTCATCATGCACTGTGCATCATGGCTTGTGTTCTCTTACTTAACTTTCAGGCTAACCCACAAGTCAATCTCTTGACTTTGTTTACACCTAGTTTTGGGCTTACCTTATAGAACTACACAATCCTTGAGGGCAACCATCCTTGCTCTCACAAATTGAACAGTGCAAGCCGAAAGTGAGACTTCATCTCTAAAATTGCACAAAGGGAGTTGACAACCAAAATTTAGCTAGGAAATTAGGTAGAGCCTGGGAGGTAGGCCAGAGCCACTCAACCTACAAATTGCATATAATCCCCTTGCTCAGAAGCTACTCAATGCATGAGCCAATGAGTTTCCTAGTCCTTCCCAGAACTATGCAATACCTCTGGGAAATGCATGGTAGCTTTTCTCAAAAAAAAAAAAAGTGTAAAAGAATCCCTAGAAAAAAGGGATATATTTTAAGCAACCTAGAAGAACACTTGAGTTATTTTGGAAACTGCTGCCAAGTGTCTCTTTTTCCTTGATTTTTTTGGCATTCACGTCATAAACCCTAAATAACCCAAATCTATTTAATTGGCAAAGCTAGAGTTCATTTTAACACCCTGTCTTGGGGCTCTAACATTCCCAAGGAGATCAAGGAACCTTCAGTGTGATCGTTGTCATTTTTTTGGGTAAGTATTTATGTTCTAGTCTTTTTCCGCTTTTTCTGTCACTTTTACTTGTTTAGCTTATGGGAGTGTTGTTTCACATGTTTTGTTGAACAACTTCTAGACTTTTAACTTCTTTTAGCTTGTATAAGTTTTTTTTTAAGTTTCACATTTCCTTTCCTCAGTGTCAGATGCATTACCTAGTTTTTTGCACTAACAGTTGCCGTTACAGTGGCTCCTTCCACGTGCTTCATTTTCCTTTAGTTCAATTGATTCATACACTTGTTTTACTTACATGCATCACCACTCGGTCAGATCTGTACTCAACATCACACCATCCTTCATATCTTTTTTATTTCACACTACTTTTGGGTAGATCTGGGCTTCCCTTGCTTGAATCTCACCTTCCCTTCCATCCACTACACATTTTGAGAGATCAAGGCCCCAACCTTGGCTTCTGGAATTTCACAGAGGTTGCCTTGGCCTAGATCCAACTTCGGACTGTGCAATTCTAGGATCCAGCCTCCCTGTCTTGGCCACTAAGACTATGAAATGCACAATCTCTCTTAGCCTATGCCCAGATTGAACTAAGCATTGAACAATTCCAGTCAATAAGCCTCCCTCACTAACTGCTAGGCTTGCACAATGTTCAGTTCCAACAACCAGATAGTCACCTATGTGAATCAAATGTATCATTTACCTCAGCCGATAAGGAACATGGAAACACTTCTTAATGCCCCCCCGAAACTAGGTGAACATGAGAGATACAGTCAATCACTGGGTAAATAGCTGTCAAAGTTTAGATAGACACCCAATCACATTTACAGGACAAAGTATCTCAGGAAGGCCTACCAGTTCTTGATCATATTTGCATGTCAGTATATGGTCAAGAGAGCACAAGACCTTTCGTAAAGGTTTGGTATTTGTATTGGACCAATTGGTGAATGATGGAAGGCCATTCAAATGGCCAAAATTGTTGACATATCAGTTGAAATTCCATGTGACCAATGCCCAAAATCCACCAAAGGATGAGCAAGTGAGATTCTACATGTCCGCATATTTACTGGATGAAATTTGTGCCTAGTAGTAATTTCCTGGCATGAGTTGGAGATGGACACCAAAATAGATTATTGTCATATTGTAAGTTTCTTTTCGACTGCAACTACCGAAGAGTAATGGCAAAGTTGACCAACCATTTCATCATCCCATTGTACAAGCTTATCTTTGAGTGGGATCCACCTTGGTTGTCCCAAGAAGGGATGGAGGCAATACTTAACATTGAAAATGTGTATACCCCACCTGGTGGCACCTTCATCAGAGTGTTTATCGAAGAGAAGCCTTGGCATGTTCTACCAAGGTATGCCACAGACAAGTTGGTCATGCAAGAGGTATCATATCACCTCTCCATGGAGTTATCATCAGGATTGTATAAGAAGAAAAAGGCATCATGACTCGTTCTTCATTTGTGGATTGGGTTATACAATATTAGGAGCTTGAAATATGTCGATGCTGAAGCTAAGGAGATATTGAAGTTTGACTTCACCAAAGACTTCAATTGTATGATCCCCATGGTATTTGCAAGAACCACTATGAGAAGGTGTACTATCAATGGATCGATAAGACCTTTCATTAGGACGAGGAGGACCCTTGCAGATATTGTTACAATTACTCTAATCTCCGTGATCCAATCAATATATCTACATCTTGGAAGGCGACTCTATAAGCAGGAAAAACGTAGGAAGAAACAAAAACAACATCAATAAATAGTGATTAGGTCCCAGACAAAGGTAAAAGGAATATTTATGATAACCTAGAGGCTGAGCAAAGATACAAGATTGTAGCAGATCCTATCACTAGGAAAGCATCTTTGGCAGCAGAGGCAAAGAGGAAACAACAGGTAAAGAGGGAAGAGAGAAGGAAGAAATAAAAGAAAAGGCTGGAGGAAGAAGAATGGAAGTTACGGGAAATGGAGAAGAAGTTGAAGGAAGAGCAGGATCTGAGAAGGAGAGGAAGAGAAGAAAAGAAGAAACAAGAGGAAGAAGAAAGGCAAGGCATGATGACAAAGCAAACAATTCCCATGAAGGTTGAGGAGTCAAAACAATCGATAGGTGAGGAAGAGGGTGAACAGATGCAAGATCGAGAGCTTTCTCAGTAGATTGAGCCACTGATTGAAGTGACAGACATGGATTTGGAGGATGAGACACAAAATGAATACACTAACCTCATACCAAGAGCACTCGAGGTCACCTCTTAGTCTCCTCCACCTATATTGTCAGAACCAATCACGAGCGAGAAAGGAAAGGTTATTCTGCTTGATGATGATCTGGTTATAGATGTGTACACTCTTTAATTCGATTATTTGTAGAAGAATATTGTATAGGCACAGAGGAAACACTTTCCGAATGATCACGCATCACCTGCATTCATGAATGAAAGGGTTATAGTGTTAAATGTTAGACACCATCTAGCTCCCAGTGCCGATGCGACCTTTTCTTATGTAGGAGTAAGAAGATATATTGTTAAGCTCTTGCTAGCCAAGAATGAACAAATGACAAATAACTTGCAAGCAAGCAGGAAAGATGTAGAACAACTCGGAGAGTGGAGCACATTTTCCAGAATGGAAGAGATGAGGAAAGAAATACTTGATGAAGTATCAACACTTGAGGCTACCATCTGGAAGCTCTATGTGCATGGATTATGGAAATAGAGAAAAAGGTGTGTTCAAAATGTTAGGGCATACATGTTGCCATCGCCCATATGCAAGAACCAAGTCTGGCTAGAGATTAATAGGTACATGTAGCAGCTAAGGCAAGAGGCCACCATGGATGAATTAGATCTCAATGCACATAAAATGCATAAGTACATTGTTGGTCTTGTCATGGTCAACACCATGTTGCACATGCTTTAGGATGAGTTGGATATAGGTTCGAATACCATATACTCAAATGCTATACAGGAAAGATTCTGTTGTCAAAAAGACACCATTAAGAAGTTTGGGGACATCATCTAACAATACCAAGCTTGGCATGAGTACATGACCAAGAAGCACCAAGTGGAGGTTCCTGAGTTGGTCTTTCCCCAAAATTCAGAGTCATAGTGTTTTATCTTGTTATGTTGTCTCTAGCCTATTTTGTCTCACATGGGTACATGTGAAAAATGTAATATTATTTGTAAATATGTTGTAAGTTAAATTCCAAGTGTCATTAGTGGAATATTAAAGGTCATAATATTATGTAATGATTTATTTGTAAAGAAGTTGAAGATTCATGATGGCAGTCAAAGATTCACAAAGGGGAATGTGAAGGGTCACTTCACCCTTTGCTATAAATAAAACCTCATAACTCATAGAACGAGCTTTTGGGAGCCAAGAATTTGGCTATGATTAAGCTTAGAAAAGGCTTGGGAGTATTGGGATGAGCCTTGGATCCTCCATAGTGTAGAAAAAGTATACTTCTTTGGAGCAGCAGGTGTGTCACTACCCATATATATAGTAAATAATAAAAAATTTCTACTTACTACCTGCACCAATCTTCACATTACATTTACTACTGACTGGAGGTAATAAAATCACCTGCGAATCATAATGTATTAATAGTTTAACGTTAATATTTGGTGGCGATGATTTTTACATTGCGACACTTCAGACTTGGCGGGATGGCCAGGCCACCTTGACGTTCCCGCTACCACCTGTCCACTGACTTTAATGCTAAAATGCTCCGACCGACTTGTGAATCCGGAGAGCGATCCACTTGCAGTCTGGACGGGGACACCTGGTCTTCTTGCGATTTCCTCTGATACGATTTTTGGGAAACTGGCTACAGTAGCTGATGGAAGTAAATGCCACAACTAAGCCCGCCATAACCTCGGGATCATACCTATGATGAATGTTCAGGATTCGAGGTCTGGAATCTACGGTGGTAATTGTTTTGCGCTGATTGAAAAGGCTTACCTAGGGTTTGGTCTGCCATTTGCAAGGTTGGCATTGCGAAACAACGCTCCCTCGCTGAACAGTTCTTTGTCGAAACTGTCATGGCCTTCTTGGACTTGTTCCGATTTCCGCCTAGAACCCTCCACTGCCTGCACTTGGTTGACGACCCTCTTCAGTCGAGGATGAGGTCGATACTTCTCTACGTTTGAATGACAGAACTTCCGCTACACCAGGTGACTGTTGTTTTCTTTAACATATCTGACTTTTCTTCTATCTTTTGTTTTCCACAATGGGATTGATTTATTGCTGCAATGCGTGTCTGTTCAGGGTACCAAGCGTGAAAGCCTACGACAACAGGAGTTGCAGGGTTTCAATCGGTCTACGAACGCCGGGTAAGTTACTCTAAACACGGTCTCTTAATTCATTTAACTTGGGATCGATCCTGAATGTCATTTCTTTCAATGCCAGGGGTTTTGTTCTACTCCGTTATGACTTGCTCGAGCTGTGAAGCTCTCGACGGCATTTTTGTTATTGAGGGTTTGATTCATTGTGAAACCCTGGGTGGTTTTTATACTTTAAATGGACTTACTCGAGCCTACTCGAGGGCCTGAGTATAATAATGAGCTTTCTTTTCTTTTAAACAGTATGAAGCCAATCGGCAGACTTATTCATTTACTGGTACTGTGTTTTCGGTATATTATTTGATTACAGGACTTACATTGTAATGTACTCTGTTATATATATACATTTGGCTCTCATAAATGGCATTGTCGGTTAAGGTTAATGTATCTGGAATTTGAGCAGTTCATTCATGTGCTTCTTGGTTACTTATCTTGTTGCATGGTTTTTCTCACAAGGGTTTTACGATATTTAGTATTCGTCGTCTTGTATTACAGAGATACTTCTATTTTTCCGTGGATAACTATTTCAACCATTGTAATCCTAAATGTAAATGTCGGTTGTGATTATAGTTGTTTTGTCCGTCGGGTTATCGATTTATTTCTACGGACTATTCTGTAGGTTCTGACGCTGGATATATGCATATCTTATTTTGATGACTTCTTACCCCAGAAGTCTGTTCGCGTCTTATAGTTCATACATGTATATGCTTTTCCCCTGAATATATACAGGGTTCCGTCGATAGTCTATCTGCAATGGTTACTTTGTGGTTTTCTGTGTATATAAATGTTTATTTACAGGTCGTCTACCATTTTTCCAAGTTTATTATACTAGATTTCCCGCCTCGGTCACTTAAGGCATTCAGTTATTTCTTTTTAGTTTCGCATCTGTACTATGCTCAACCCAGTTACTTATGCCCTCGTGATAGGGGCATGAGACGTATTATAAGGCCAGTAAGCCCCTCGGCCTTACGTCTTATGGTTCTGTTCTTTAATGTTGCTAAATGTGTTAGTATGCAAGTTATAGTGAAACTCGGTTTTCATCTTACCAAACTCTCTCTTGTTCATTGTCTTATGTATTACTCGCATGGAATAGCAGTATTTACTTTACTTAACCGTGTTTCTATGATTTCCATGTACAACATTATGTTTACTTGTTATTTCTTAATACGGTTCTGGTTATTCTCACGATATTCTCTGATCCAGACTTATCCAATAAAATAGATAAAGATTAACCCACTTCCATTATATAATTCTTTTATAGCAACAGTCCTATAGGTTTTGTGATTAATTTTCATTACCATTAACCACAACCCTCATAGACTTACAGTGAACTCTCAATTATAGTTAATAATGACCTTCATAGATTTGCTATGAGTTCTTATTTACAGTTAATAATAATCTACACGGATTTTCTATGAAGTCTCATTTATTTTTAATAATAGCCTTCACAGATTTACTATGAATTCCCCACTTACAGTCACTAATAACCCTGACAGATTTAAAAGAATTCCTCAATAAATACTGTAGTCATAATGTACTTACCTGTACTGCGCTTTATTAGTTTCTGAACCCTTCCAAACTGGAGAAACTCATTTAAAGCTTGTTATCCTCCCAACCACGAGATCAGTCACTCAGATCTGATTCTCTTCCCCAAGCTCACTTGCAGGCCACTGCCTTCAGCAAGGTGATGCACGCTAATAGCGATGCAGAGTAACTCACAGTAGTGCTGGTACCATCTGGTCCTCACCAGACATAGTACTCCTTTCTCTGGTTCTTGTCTCTCTACTTTCTCTTGTCTGTTCCTTAACAGCCCAGGTCTTTTTTCTTTTTCCATTTCTATGGAAAGAAAAAGTAGTTAGGGCTGCCCCTTGTTTGCTGGCAACCGTTTCTTGTAATTAGAAAAGAGGAAGTAAATAACTTTTCTCATAAGGCTATTTACAATATTATTTAATCCATCATTTGAACTAATAACATTTCATCATAAATAAAGTAATAATTCCGGTTTCCATATTTACCTAGCATGGTAATTTAGAAAATTATTCATATAACTGTTTGGTCATTACAAGGTGTTCATGGATGTAATGTTCCATTATTGGGGCTAGTGACCGTCAATGGTGTATGTATGGATGGAACTTTCACTTATAATAAAAATAATAGAGGCAACACACTTTCACACATATGTTGCTAGTATAGTTGGACTATTTTGGTTGCTTTAGAAATGTATGTTGTTTAAATTACGAATTTACTTATGAACTAATTTGTATGAAATTGTATCAATTCTATTGAATGCGTGTTGTTGGACTAATCTGTCACATTAATTTGTAGACTATTCCCCATTTTAGCTTGTGATGTCATTTTGCTTGTATGTTCCTTTCGATCTGTGTAACATTATAGGCTTCTAAAGGGAACACTTCCTTTTCCCCTCCTTGTGTTAGAACCCCATGCATCTCACTTGACTCGCTACAAGGTCACATACTTTCTTTAGCCCAAAGTTATAATACTTATCTCTACAAGCTACTGCGGTCATGGCATTACATTACCAGCCATTATTGGGACTCCTACTCTAAATGGTCTAAGGTCTAGTTGGGACTTCTTACCAAGTATATCCCCTAAATGTTGGTGGGTCCAGCACCGTTAACATTTCTAGTGCTAGAGGGATGGCCAGATGGCAAGTTGAGTCCTTGAAGTCTGTTTTGAATTTATGCACATCATTAATGACTTATGTCCTAATCAAAACCCTGACATGTTTTTCTCACGTTGTTGATTTTGATATGTCGGTGGATGTTATATATGACTTTTCCAAATACAAATTCAATGGTGATAATGGAACACTCCTGTTTAGGCACGCAATTTCCTTTGGGGGCTTTTGTGACATGCATGATTTCCCTTTTGATGACATCACCTATGGGTTTTTCACCTTCACATTCATAGGGCATGCTATGTAATGGTGTCACTCATTTCATATAGCCTCAGTACACTCTTACAATAATATTCTTAAAGAATTATTTCATTCTTTCATTTCCTAAAAGGTTGTTATTATTCTGTCTGAGTCATGTGGGTTTGTTTGTTAACTTCTAAAACGTCGCAAAAAAAAAGTTATAGTGAAACTGCCATGATGACCTATTTAGAGTAGCGAAACCCCAGAATCCAAAGCTCCGATACCAAATGTTATGAAACCAGCTCACAAAAAGATAGAAAAGAGAGATAAACGACTTATAATTCAGCCTCTTCAAGGGGGCAACCTCCTTTACATTACACAAATGAACAATTCTTGGATGATACAAATGACAAGACCTCCTTTCTATATATAGGAGTCTAAGGGGTCATAATATAATCAGATCCGACATAAAATAATAATGTAAGGGCACAATAGTAACAATAGTGGGCACGCATGGGGCACAGTAATAATAATATGGGGACTATATGAGCAAAAAAATATAATAAGGGGGTTGTACTAATAACAATAAGGGGTTAGACTAGTAGTATAGGGACAAAAAAAAATTATTGATACTTTTAAGAAGTTAGAGGACCGACATAAGGTTTTTGATCAAGGACCATGGTTTTCGTGTCAATCTGATCTCTCCCTTCATCCTTGGTTTACAAATTTTAATCCTCTATCTATGTCAAATATTTCAACTCCAATATGGGTGAGGTTTCCCAATTTTCCCATCTATATGAAACATCTCGATATCTTAGAGGATTTGGGAAATTTGTTAGGTTGCTTCATCAAAATTGACTCGAAAAGGATTATGGAAGGAATTCACGCATTTATTTTCATTTGTGTTGAAGTGGGCCTTATAAAATGATTTCCAGAGAAAATCCTCCTTAAATGGGGAAATAGGGTTTATTCCCAACAGGTGGATTATGAAAATTTTACTTTTTGTTGTAGATCTTACCAGTAGCCTAGACACCTACAAAATTTTGGCCCATATTCCCAAGGCACCTCTTTGCACCTTGAATCCAAGTAGAAAAATTCTGGATTGCAATGTCCAAAAACACCCAATGGTTCTAAGTTCATTGTGGCTCTTAATGTCATCATTGCTCCTGCAGCCACAACTCAAACTAATGATATGCCATCTCAACCATCAGGGGAGGACGCTCACCCATCAATTTGTACAGTCCAAAATTCAACCATAATTTTGGCATTTGCAAAGAGTGGGCATCAAAACACCCACGAATTAGACCTTTCAGATAGTGACAAGGAGCCAACAAATATGGATGAGCACTCGGCAATGAAAACATCTCATGGAAAGGAAGTGGTTGTATAAGACAATCTCTCAGATTAGATAGATGTTCGGAAGAGGAAAGGAAAGAAAGATAAGCCAATGTATAATCCTTGAGCCTAAATCTAAGAAGGAGAAATGTAATGTTGTGTAATGTGATTAGGAGAAAATTGATGTACTATGATGTGATGTAATTCATTTTTGATGGATCAATAATATATATA
>APFE031733584.1:0-32822 GCA_000404065.3 Pinus taeda
AAGAATTTGAATAAAGCTTTGATGTTCTCAACATGGAAGGAGATGTGAAGTAGATGTCATGGAGCATATTAGAATGTAAGGTAGAGTAAATTTCATTTTGTATTTTTGCTTTGATTTCATTATGTCATTTGATTGCTTTCAAGTTTGATAGATTAGATTTTCCATTCATGCAATTTTAATTCATGTAAGTGTGTTCAACCGGTTGATTGTAGATTAGTTTTTCGTTACATGTTTTTTCATCAACTAGTGACATGAGATTAACCTCTCTGTTGACTTTTCTTTTCTTAGTTTTTTTTTTTAATTCCAGTTCTGTTTTGATTTCAGCCTTCTTTACTTGCTTTGTTAGTTAGTTTAGAAATCAACTTGCTCATATCATTGACGGCTACCTCCGAAAGCCATAGTTGGACTACTGGCGAGGGATTGAATCATGAATGTGTAATTTGATTTTAGTTTTACTTTTCTGCAAATAGATATTAAATTGCTCATATCATTGACAATTACCTCTGAAAGCCATAGCTGGACTACTGGTGACGGATTGAATCATGGATGTGTAATTTGATTTTAGTTTTACTTTTCTGCAATTAGATATTAAATTGCTCATATCATTTGACAGTTACCTCCGAAAGCCATAGCTGGACTACTGGCGAGGGATTGAATTATGGATGTGTAATTTGATTTTAGTTTTACTTTTCTGCAATTAGATATCAGATTTCTCATGACATTGATGATTACCTCCGAAAGCCATAGCTAGAATACTGGTGAGAGATCGAATCATGAATGTGTAATTTGATTTTAGTTTTACTTTCCTTGCAATTTTTTATTTCTTTGAGTGCAGTAGCTTAAATCACTTTTCTGTATTTAAACAGCAGCAGAGATAATAGTTTCATGATTAGTAGTTCATTATTTACTTGTTTTAAATAGCAGCACATTTTCCATTCTTGTTCAAGCATTACTATCATCACTAGTACATTCTAAGACCTTCTGAAATGTTAAGTTTTAGAAATCATTATAGAGGACATAATTTCCTTAAAATCTATATCCATACTTGCCTTCTAGAGACTTAGGAATAGGATTTCCATTGGCATTAGACACTTTAGGAGATAAACAAGAACAAAACCCCAAAACAAAACAAAAACTATAAAACAACGAAGTAAGAAAAAGGTTAACTAAGCACATATGGTGCACCACACTTCATCAGTTTATGATACCTAGATTGATAATTTATGTAGAGAAATTTAAGACGTTAAATTGACTAAACACTTGGTCCTTGGTGAGCCGCTTGCCCTGGTGAAGGAGTTGGTCTACTTTAACAACTCGATACAGTTGTTGTCGAGTGTGCTTGATCTCTGCATCCATGATTCGATAAATTGCAACTTGTTCCATGCAATTTGGATTTAACTCTATGGGTGTGAGTTGTTCTGCAATGTCGGATGTGTCTAGTAATGGTGGAAAGTATGGCAGAAGGCGGTCCACGTTGAACACTGGGTGCAGGCCAAGGAAGGGGGGAATGCTAAGCTCAAATGCATTGTCTCCCATAGCCTTGGTAATGGTTTAAGGACCATATCAGAGTGGTCTGAGCTTCCGATAGGCTCCAGTAAAGCGTTCCTTTTGCGAATGCAACCAGACTTTGTAGCCCACCTGAAACTTGTGTGGCACCCAATGTTGATCATGTCGCTATTTGTACTTGGCATTTGATTTCTCCAAAATGTCATGGACCTGCTAGCAAATATGTTGGATGTGATCAATGAAGCTATTTGCCTTATCTATTTCAGACTAGACATGAGCTGAATCTGCGTGAGTAGCTACAAATGGCATGGCCACATCAATGGGACATAGTGGCTGGAATCCCAAGCCCACCTGAAAATGGATGTGGCCAGTCGAGCTGTGGAGAGCCTGGTTGTAGTTGTGCTGAACATAGGAGAGGCTTTTGTCCCATGTGCGTGGATTCGTTGAGTTGTACATGCGCAAAATGTGTGCAATCATCCTGTTGACAACCTCTTTCCAGCCATCAGTTTGAGGATGGAAGGCTATGGACTTAGTGAGTTTGGTGTCCAGCATCAACCAGAGACTGGACCAAAATGTACTGAGGAACTTGCTGTCCCTATTTGAGATGATAGACTGTGCGATCCCAACGTGTACCCACACTCGTTCAAAGAAGAGTTTAGCAGTGGCTTCTGTTATGAAATTCTTCTTGCAGGCCACCACAATGGCCATCTTCGAGAACCTGTTGACGACCACAAAAACACAGTCATTTCCATGCTTAGTGGAAGGAAGGCCTGACATGTAATCCACGGATATGGATTCCAAAGGTCGACTAGGGGTAGGAAGTGGGGTATAGAGGCCTTGCTTCTTGATGGTCGGTTTGGAAATGGCACAAGAAATGCATGATCTGATGTACTTCTCGACATTCTATTGAAGATTCGGCCAATAGAAATACTTCTGCAGTATTGCCACCATTTTCCCGACCCCGAAATTCCAAACAGCCCGACTGTAGTGTGCTTCCCAAATCATCTTGGCACGCTCACTTAAAGGAACACAAAGGTGACCCAAGTGGCATAACAAGGCATCCTGGTGGTGAAAATATGGAACATGCCGACCCTCCAAGAGTGTCTAGTATGTGTGGCCGAATTCTAGGTCGTCTTTGTAGAGAAGTGGCCAATCAGAAGTCTCGTGCCCACAAGAGTTGAGCATAGTGGTTAGTGCCATGATCGGTGGTCGACTGACGCAATCCGTAACATTATTGGTGTTGCACTTCTTATACTTGATATTCAAATGGAACTGTTGCAGGTATGTGGACCACTTCCGATGGCAATCATTCTGCAATTTCCCTTGGGTCTGTATGAACTGGAGGGGTCAATGGTCTGTGTTGATGACCGTTTCCTTCCCCAAAATGTAATGTTTCCATTGTCAGTAGGCCTACACAATGGAATACATCTCTTTGTCATAAGCGGGATACTTCCGAACTGTGTCTGAAAGTGTCTCACTGTGATATGCCATTGGATGCCTATGTTGAGTAAGGACTACCACAATGGCATAGTCAGAGGCATCTATCTCGACCTCAAATGGTTGTTACAAGTCTAGAAATATGAGCACTAGTGTCAAGAAAAGACGATCTTTCAACTCTTTGAATGCCTTCTATTGAGATTCAGACCAAAAGAATTTTTCTTTCGCTCCTCCCTTGGTGACTTGACTCAAGGGCCAAGTGATATGAGAAAATCCCAACACGAACCTGTGGTAGAAGTTGGCAAGACCTAGAAAGCTACGGAGCTCTGTTAGAGTGGTTGGAGAGGGGCAATCCCGGATGACTTGGACCTTGGATGGATCGACATGCACCCCCTGTTCATCAATGATGTATCCTAGATATTGAACCTGGGTCATGCCAAAAGTGCATTTCTCCAAATTGGCACATAGCTTGTGTTGCCGCAGTGTTTGGAGAACCTTTCAGATGTGGTGGAGGTGCTTCTTCAACTTTGGCTAAAGATCATGATGTCATCAGTATACCCATACAAATGGAGGTTGTGGTAAGAATGGGCCAAGATGTCATCCATTAGCCTCATGAAGGTTGCAGGAGCATTCGTCAATCCAAAAGGCATAACCAACCATTCGAAAAGGCCCTCCTTGGATTTGAAGGCATTCTTCCACACATCAGAGGGTTTGATCAATACCTGGTGATATCTTGACTTCAAATTGATCTTGATGAAATATTTTTCCCCCTTTAGTTGGTCCAGGAGGTCATCAATCCGTGGGATCGGGTACCTATTATGGATAGTGATCTTTTTTAGCGCCCGATAGTGAATACAGAGTCTCCAAGTCCCATCCTTCTTCTGTACCAACACGATCAGGCTCCCACAGGGCGATGAACTTGGACAGATGTGACCCTTCTGCAACAGCTCTTGAATCTACCTCTTGATTTCATCATTCTCTAGAATGGAGCACCGATAGATTGGTCCATCGGGCAGCAGTGCACCTGGGGTCAGATCGATGGAGTACTTGACCTGACAATGCAGAGGAAACCCTGCAGGGGAGGTGAAGATGTCCTCGTACTCCTCCACAACCTTGTCCATATGTAGTTGTCATGCGGAGGGGCCCTGTCTCGAGGTCATGGCCATTGTCTTCTTCTTTCCTTGAGGGCGTCTCATTAGGAAAACAAATTTCCTAATTTTGGAGATGAGCTTACTACATTGTTTTGCAGTAACCAAAGAGATGGAGGTAGGTGATGCTACCTCTGGTATCCTGTACAACTTATTTCCCAAAGTAATAATAACAACATGAGTCCTTGACTCATACACAGCATGTCACTTCCACAAGTATGGTTGTCCTAATAATACATCACAAACTTCAAGGGGAGAAATGTCACACAATACCTCATCCGTGAAGGGCTTGATGTTGTATGGAAGGCAACATTGCTAGCCACCCGATGGTGTACGGTTGTGGATGTGCTATGGTCGGTAAGCCCAGCTGCTTCACAAACTCTACCGAAATGAGGTTCTTTTGGCTCCTTTTGTCGACAATGAACTGTATTAGGGATCCCTTTACCCACATCTTGGAGTGGAAGAGACGCTCATCCTCCTCTGGATCTCCAGGTTCCTCCTTCTGGATCTTCGTGGTGGCAACAGTGGTGTTGGGCTCCGTATCGATAATCTAATTTACTTTGTCATTCCTCTTGCCGGGTTCTGACTCAGAGTCAGAACATGCATCTGATTCTAAAACCTTTAGCTTAGCCACCAGTGACTACTTGTTTCGACACTCACTTGTGTTGTGAGTGGAGCTCTTATGGAACTCACACCATTTTCTCGTGTCCTTTTTTGGCTTCGCGATGCTATTCTTTGCTTGCAGCTTTGGTGGGTTGTCTTTGGCCACCCCGCCTTGGCTTTGTCCTTTGTTCTATGGTTTGGGGGAACCTTTCCCTTGCTTTGGATTCATAGATCCAAAGTCTTGCTTCTTCTGTTTAAACTTTTGCTCGACCTTGACGGCATATCAGTATGCCATGCCGAGTGAGGAGATGTTTAGGAATTCTATTTCTTCCTGGATGTACTTATGCAAGCAGCCGCGGTATTTGAGTATCAAATGCTGCTCTAAATCCTTAATACCCAACTTTGTGCAAAGGGTATGGAAAATATTGATAAACTTCGACACGTCTTGGTCCCTTCCCTACTGCAGTGTGGTCCACTTTATGTATTGATCCTCATGGCTTCCGACAGGGTAGTACTGCTCGCTGATGGCATCTCGGAATGAATTCCAGGTGGGTGTGGCTAAAAATATTGAGCCAATACTTTCATCCTTCTACTCGTAGTAGGTTTCCCACCAGTCCTTGACGTGGGGGGTTGCTTTGAGAAGAGTGAAAACAATCTTTTCCCCACTGGAAAAATCATGAACAGAAAAATAACCCTCTAGCAGATTTAACCATTTATCGACGGAATCTACATCTATCTAACCCTCGAATATGGGGATTTCAAAACTAGCTTGTACCTTAAACAATGTGGCATTTCCAGAGTATCTGTTGGAAGTTGATGCGTCACCCCTAGGTAGCTGCTGAAGGATCTAGGCAAAGCTATCCATCATCGTGTTCTTTTGTCACTCGAGGGATTCTTTGAGCAAGATTTTGATAGGATCTCCTACCTCATTGTCTTTATTTTCATCTGCCATGGGAGGTCGTCGGCATTTGTGAGGCTAGTCTTGCAAAGGTTCGACAGTTCAAGCCCTAACTCCTTATATCCCAACCTCGTTGGGAACATGCAAAGAAAAACAGAGAAAAAGCAGACCGCTCTGATACCACTGGTCCAAATTTAAATAGGAACACAACAAATTACAGAGATAACCATAAACAAAAGATGTAGTGGAAATAATACTTGATTTCATTAATGTAAAACACTGAGATATTCTTCCAAACAAAAAATGGAAATAAACAGCTAGGGCAATGGTAGCTTATCTCTAAGAAGAGATGTGGTGGCTACATGCCTTTGAACTATGTTACAATTAGGCTCGAAGTCCTATTTATTGTTTAGAAACAATGGAAAACCCTAAACATCCAAAAACCTAACCCTAGAAGATGAAACGCCACACTGTGGGCCCCATTTGGGTAAATTGGTACATCAACTTCCCGAGGTCATAACTTTGGCATACGATCTCCTTTTGACGCGTACAATATCTTGTTAGAAAGATATATTCAAGAATTACAAGTTTGGGAAGAGAAACATCAAACCATGGACCCATGTTGCTCCCAGTTTCCCAAAAAACATTGTTCAGGGCCTCAAAATGGCTCCGGAAGTTCAGGATCCGAAAAACTATTAAAAATAGTAAATTGTGCTACAATTAAGGAAACTAAAAAGCTGAAAGAAATAATGTTAGGGGTTCAAGTGGACTTGGTGGGTAGCCACCAATATCCACCTGGATCTTTGAGTTACTCGGTAGGCACGAAGATCTTTGCGCGAATCCCTCCCAACTTGACCTGTATGACCACTACCTCGGTTGTGCACTAAGTTGTTGCCTGCTTCGCGTCTTCAACTATCTACTCGGTCACTGCTCTTGTGCTATCATCTTGAAGCTTTTGTTGCATTGCCTGCAAAGTCACAAGATTTCCTTCGATATTTCCTGTGACTGCATAAGCCTCCTCCAACCAGGGCTTTAGTCTCACCTTTAGCACTGCTTCCTTGTGCAGTGCGGTGTCCACCTGTTCTTTCAACTGCGTGGCCTCCTGTAGCTTAGCTAGTCTTTGTGTCAGTGCCAAAGTTCGGGTTGTGCCCTTAACCTCATTGCAGCGCTACTATAGATTGCACGCTTCTGTCTCTAGCCTTTGCATATTGGGGTCCTCCTGCAAGCTTGTCAAGACCTCAACTGACTGCTCAAACAACTGCGCGCAGTTTGCTACTGCACTATCCACCGCCACTACTGCCTCTATGACAGCGGTCGCCTGCTATTCCCTCACTTCTGGCAGAGTTGAAATTTGGACCCTCAACTATAACTCTATACTTTGTAGGTTCAAATCCAGCTGAACCCACGCCATCTCAGTCCGAGTGTTGCGTACCCCTGTGGCCAACTTGCGGATGCGTACCTCAAATTGCTCCTCCTCCGGAATGGCCAACTCTAGAACCATTTGGCATGCTTCCTCAACAACCTGCATAATTCGCTTGCTTTGATTGGTCACCTCGGTCTCAATGGTGATGGCAACATTTCTCTGTAGGGCCATCTGCTTGTTGTTGATTCATTGTTCACTGTTCACATGGAGGGCATTGTGCTCTTGGGCCTTCAGTTCTGTAATTACTCCATCCTACAAGAGGTGGAGTGCTTCACGCAGGAGCACTGCTAGGTTCAACCCTACTCCCTTTAGGGCACTGACAGTGGGCTTTTCAGCCTCATTCTCTGTGGTCAGTGGTCCATCCAACAAAACTATCGCAGTGGAAGCCTTTGTGTGCAACATATCGAAAGCCTCTGAAGTGCTGACAGCCAAGCTGGTAGACACTGTGCCAACCTATGATGTATGGGTCTACAGCTCCTACAACCCTGTTTGGATAGCCCCTAGGATGATCTGCTGTTGTTGTTCAAATAGTTGCAGGGCCTCCGTGGTGACATCCCTAATTGTTTCACCGATATCATGTAAATCGCCCTCCGTTAATGTGATGGGGTCCAGTGAGGTCTTGGTTGCCTTTGATTTCTTCCTGGACCCTCCCTTCTCTAGATCTCTTGGGCACTTGATGCGGGTGGACATCTCTTGAGGGTCTGTATCGTGTTGTTCTATCTCCTCTTCTGTCTCAGGTGAAGGCAACCTCGCGCCTTTGGCAAAGCCCTGCTCTGTCCCACCTGTTTTCTTTCTTATCTATTGTGCGGCCTTGTGCTCCATCTGGGTCTTATTAGCAACCTCCTTTTTCCTCTTCTCGGCCAACTGTGCCATCTTAAGCTTGGCCTCCTCATTCTTCTTCTGCACGGTGGACTTTCTCCTGCCCACCGCCAAGTCTGTGGTAGTGTTCCACTCTACTGACCATCAATCAAGCACCACATCAATGGCATCATCTATGACCAGATACGCAAGTCATACCATTTCTACGCAGGGTCCTTCTGCGCCCTGATGGATACTCGATAGAAGTTGGCTTTGAATTAGGCGTAGCCCTGCAGGTTGGCGTACACCGTAGGCGACAATCAAGGCTTGCGATTGATGGCCATCCAAATTTTCATCTCCATCAAGATTCAAAAGATATTTTTGTCCCTGGGTCGCTGCGTGTCCTTGGTCGCCCACAGCGAAGCATATTTCGCTGCTTCAAGGAGGTCTAGCACGACCAAAGGGAACTAGCTTTCCTCTGGTAGCTCCCACGCTACCAGCACAATTGACAGCAAGAGCCATGCGTAGTGGAACATCTTACTGACCTCTTGTGCTTCGCAGCAGTTCGCCAGGAACTCTTCGTGAAGGTAGTCCGACCAGTTGAACTGGACTCCTTCAGCACACTGTGTTGCGAGTGTGACGACAGGCGCCATTACCTCATTGGCATGACACTTCCTCATCACTTTCCCTACAAGGATCTGCAAGGATACCTTCACAGTGGGGTTGGAGATGCTAGATATAGCGTATCCGCATGGCTTCTTCACCAGTTTAAATTTTTCCTTCATTGATTCTGTGAGATCCTTCTCACCCCCCTTTCCGCCAAAGATCATGGCCAGATTTTGTCCTGTATATGATAGCCATGTTATTCGGTGAATTAACCTACTTGTGATGGGAATCAGCTACTCCAGACACAGACACCCATCACGCACCAAGGAAAGAAGTTGCTTGATGACCAAAATTGTGATCGGGGTGCGGTTATAGTGCGAAACCCAAAGCAAGTTGAGAAACCCTGCCTTTTCTACTCCCTTGAGCCACCTTCACAGCTCTAATGCATTCATTCTCATATCAATGATGCGACGCATTAGTTGCTCGGTTGCCAAGTGTGGGAACTTCTCGTGGTCTGCCAAGTCCCAATCTTCAAGTTTCAGCAACAACACTCGTGCCAAGCATGGACCATCAAAAACAATTTCGTCTAACATTAGAGTGGTTTGTAGGGGAGTCTTGCTCTCATCGATGTCCTTTGGTATATTGGTCTTATGCTTGTGCGGAGGGACATACTCTGACAACCAAGTAATAGGGTCTGCTCCCTGGGCTTCAACCTCCTCCACTTCAACTTCGATATTCTCATTGTCCATCGGGATGTCTTCGATATCTTCATTTTCTGGTTCTAAGTTTATGGCCTTGTCTTTCTCCTGTGTAGTGGGATTTGGTGGTTTCTCCTTGGCGATTCACGCACCGGTATGACAAGCTGCTTTCCATTCTTGTCCTTCACAGTTTCCTTAGTTGGGGTTGGCTTTGGTCTCAATGTCCTAGACAATTTAGGGACCTCTGCCAATACTTCAACCACTTCTGGAGCAGCTACTTCTACCTCTATCTCCATTTCCTTTGCCAGCTCCTCTACTACTTTTTCTGTATTTATAATTTCTGTAGGTGTTGACATAACATTTTCTAACAGTGCTCATGATGTTTTTGGAAAGTTTACAAATGTGGGGCTCTCTTTGAAAGCCCTGAATAATTCTAGATCCATGGGTGTCTAAGAGCTCAACAACTCAATACTCAAAATGCCAACTGTTTTTCGTTGGACAACCACTTATAATTTATAGGGCATTTTGAATTCAAATCCAACTGTTCCCCCCAAATTCAGTTTATTGTTGCTAGATTGGTGGCAGATTTTCAAGGATATGAGCCATAAATTTCATCTTAAATTCCAGTCGCCCGCTCCATTTGGCCTCACTTTTGCTGTCAAATCATGAACAATGATTTTAACAGTCACTTTCCAGCCGACCTGCGCAATTTCTCGCTAGGTATCATAGCTCCCTCCTCGTTGTCGTAGACCTTGTGACACTTCCTTGCTTCACAACATCCTCCAATCATGTAGCTCCCAAACCTGGGAAGTGTATTTTATAGTCCCACGCCTCCTTTCAGCTGCCTAGAGTGCTACGACTGTGATACCTTCATTTAGTCACATGGTCGGACCGCCGGTGTATGGCTTCAAGAGACTGCAATTCACCTTTCTTGGGAAGGGTACTCCATTTAATTTGACCAGCTGTACCACTCCTCCATTGATAATTTCCTTAATGACATAGGGCCCTAACCAGTGCATTCTAAATTTTCCTGGAACTTTATCAAGATTTATGTCATATAGAAAAACTAGGGCATTTACCTTAAATGTGCGGAGCTTAATGTGTCGATCATGCCATGCATTTTCGCGTTTCTTTTGGACATGTTGGTGAAATCCAACTAAAAATCTCTCTTCCTCGAGCTCATATAGCTGTGCGAGCCTCTCCTCCAGGGCTCCGTGATCCATCATACCTGTGAGCACCGCTATGTATAGACTAGGCACAATATATTCCATAGGCATTACCACTTCAACAACATAGACAAGCCTAAAGGGGCTTTTTCCAGTCAAATTTTTGCATGTCATTCGATAAGCCCATAGTACTTCAGGTATGCGTAGGTCCCAATCATTTCACTGAGCATTGCAAACATTTTTCAGTGCATTTTCGAACACTTTGTTGAGTGCTTCCACTGTCCCGTTAGCCTGCGGGTGATAAGGTGTGCTCTTCTGTTGATATACCTGAAATTCCTCCATCAGTGCACTGATCATCTCATTCAGGAAGTGTGTACTGTGATCACTCATCAAGATCTTTGGACATCCAAATCATGTCAATACATGTTCAACAAGGAACTTTGCAGTGGTCGCGCCTATGCAATCCTTCACAGGTTGTGCCTCCATCCAATGAGTCAAATACTCCGTCGATGTGATAATGTACCTTTCTCCCATCTTTCCTTGGGGCTGAATGGGTCCCACAAAATCTATTGCCTACTTCTCAAAGGCTTGCAATGTCATCTATGGATCCAAAGGCATCTCATCCCTCTGCGATGGCCTGCCAGTCCTTTGACACACATCACATGCCTTACAATACACTTTTGAGTCTTAATGGAGGGTTGGCCACCACAACCCTACGTATAGAATCTTATACGTGATTTCTCTTCTGACATAATGTCCTCCCACGGTGCCCCCATGAGCATCTTCGAGGATGCTGCTTCTTTCAAACTCAGGTACATACCGTCACAGTATCTTATCAGACCCCATTTTTTACAGGTGCCCAACAATGACAGAGAAATCTGTCGCAGGCACCACTAATTCCTTCTTCTGTTGGATAGTGTATCCTTCCAGTGCAGTACCTATCGTTAGGAAATGTATTATATCCTCAAAATGACCATCTGCGACGCGCACTGTAAATAGTTGCGCGTTAGGCAATCCTTCTTCCAAATTAGTGGGTTCCTCCCCCATTTCGATGCACGACAGATGGTCTGGTCCCATGTTCAATCATCTAGGCTTTACAATAACTTCAAAACCATATTCCTGGAACAATAAGAGCCACTTGCATAATCTCCCCCTCAACACAGGCTTATTGACCAGGTACTTCAATGCAGAGAGATCTGTATACATCTTAAAATGGCCACCCAACAAGTAGTGCCTAAACTTCTAGAGCGCATACATCATGGCTAACCCTTCACGCTCGTTGGTGGAATAGTTCTTCTCCGCTTTGGATAAACTTTGGCTTGTGAACATGATAGGATGGTCCAAGCCTTCTCCGCCAACCTGTGTCAGTACTGCTCCCAGTGCTATACATGAAGTGTCGATATGTACATGGAACTCTTTCTTCTAATCTGGGAAGACTAGAATCGGTACAGTGACCATTTTTTCTTTCAATATATCCAATCTCTTCTTACAATCCTCATTCCAACAGAATGTGACATCCTTTTTCAACAATTTCTCCATAAGCGCTGTGATCTAGGCATAGCCTTTGATAAACTTTATGTAATATCCCGTATGTCCTAGGGTAGCGCACAACTGCTTCACACTACTCGACACTTCCAAGTTCAGTATCACCGCTATCTTTGTGAGATCTACCATCAGTCCCTTTCTGCAAACCACATGCCCTAACAGGGTCCCAAAAGGAACACAAAACATACACTTCTTTAGATTGAGCGTGATTTTGTATCTTCGACAGTATCCAACATCAGGCACAAGCTTGCTACATGGCATTTTACCAGCCCAAACATAGTCCAGCCATCAAAATATACCTCCAAGAACTGATGAATAAATTCCTTGAACATAGCAACGACTATGCGTGAGAAGATCATAGGCACATTCTTCAATCCAAATGGCATTATAGTGTACTAAAAACAACCCCACTCAGTCGTGAAGGTTACCTTTCTCTTGTCCTCCGATGTGATTTTGATCTGGTGGTACCCAGAGAACCCGTCAGTGAAGGAATATGCTTCCTGGCCACCTATATTGTCCAACACTTCATTAGTGAATGGAGTTGGGAAAGGATCATGTACACAAGCATCATTTAGCTTTATGAGATCCATGCATATCCTTATTTCATCCTTCTTCTTCTTCTCTTGTACCACCATTGGGCTTACCTGGTCATATTCTTCCACTGGCTCAATGATGCCTGCCGCAAGCATCTTGTCTAGCTCTAAGCGAACCTTCTCCTTATACTTCAGATTGAGATGGTAAGGTCTTTTCTTAAACAGCTTCGCGTCGGGCTTCAATGTGATCTTCATAACTCCCAGGTCCCTGATTATCCCCTTTAGATATGTAAACTTGGTAGGGAATAAATCTTGGTACTCGTGGAGTAATTGAACGATCTTATCCACCGTCCCGTCATCCCAATAATCTCTAATACTTGCAAATTTGGGTTCTGCCTCCATACCAATGTTTACTTGTTTCATTTTCAACGACATGGTTATATCATGGTTCTAAATCTGTTGTCCTTTAACTTTGTGGTGACCCTCTATTTCCGGAATGTTAATCTTCCGTGGATCCTCATCTTCTTCTTCAGTAGTCACATTATAGCATTCCAACACGTGAATTAGTTGAGTAGCCCACTCAGACTTAATCAAGTCCAATGGATGCTATGGTATCCTAAAGATTGCAACCTTTACCTCTTGTAACGCCTCATCGATACAATCAAACCTGTCTTCGAAACTGAATGTCATTATGAAGCCCTCACGCAGAATATCCCATTCACCTGTACCATGGCGGAGCTCTATTTCTACATACCAATTCATCGGGACAACATCTAGGGTGTGACAGAACAAGTGCACCCATTCTAGTTGGGGCTTCTCTCCAAAATCCTGGGTCCATTTGGCCAAATGCGAGCATGGATCATCCTGCCCATCGTACTTGTCTGTCATTTGCATCTTAGGCTTCCCAAATCATGTTCTCATTATCCCCCTACATTCGTGCCAATCATCAAAGTTTCCCTTATACGTACCCCACCATCTTGCGGGCATAGCGCACAGTGCCCAGTCCAATGCCTGGAAGTGCTGCTTTTCTGGTACCTCCCTTTCAAATGCATCCAAAAATATATCTACCTCATTCAGGCCATCATAAGTAGGCATATTTTTTACCTCTGAGGACACACAGTGCAGCGATCGGGTCATCATGTTGCAGTTCAGCGTAGTCACTTCATGTAACTGATTCTGCCAACATTCTAACTCTTCATCGGAGTCTGAGGTGCAGGAACTCTCACAATCCCATGTAATTCATCCATCTATGGTGGGATTCACCCAATCTTGGTCTCGCACTATTATCTTATAGATACAGTCCAAATTGTCATCACTCTCATAATCGCAGACTGGTTCTATATAGCGCGATCCTTCAATAGGATCTAGGGGTATTATTACGCCTAGCAATTTCTTCTCAAATATCATTTTTCTCTTCTTTAGGTTGATCACCCCATTCATATCAATAGCCCAATCAATTCCTAGGAGTGTAGGATAGGGGTTGCTGTCATCCACTATCTCTATTACCTCAAAATCAGCTAGCGCGATTGCACCTTCAATATCCACAGTCACCCATGCAGTCGCCCCATGGGGATGCTCTTCTGCTGATTTTCCATCCTTAGCTGAATCAGATACCATTGCAGCACGTGTCTCCCACATCCGTTCCCAAGTCTACTTTGGTAGGACGTTCACATCTAACCCCAGGTCCAAAATCACCTAATCCATTTCATCCTCTCTTATCTGTGCAGTTGGTCTCATGTCTCATCCTATCCTTTTTTTATGCTTGCCAATCTTTCATACCACGCGCGACTCACCCGGAGCGGTTCCAACACATCTATTTATAAGCTCTTGTAACCCCTTCATAGCATTACTATCATGCAGTAACTTCATGCAAGTCTCCAAGAAGGTTGTGAGCATAGAGGGGTCCATCTCCGGATCAGGCTTATCCTTGCTTCCTAAGGTGGAGGCCTAAGCAAAGCTCTTCCTAGCTTCCATGAAGGTTTCACGTGCACGCTCCAAATCGAACTCTACCTCCTTCACCGGAGCTTTGCGAACCCATGTACTGTCATCTGGTTGTTTCCCTTTGTGATCTCCTGTCGCAATTCCACTTCTGAGCACTGTATTTACATTTGAATCCTCTTCGTGTGGCTCAGACCTCATCATCTATAGGTTCTAAGTCAGCGGAGGTGGTAGCACCCCTTTGTCACATATCCTTGCTATCAGCGTAGGATATTGTTCCGTTTTATGATCAAACAATGTGCAATACTTGCACGACGGATGTGTTGGGTTAGTGCAATCGCGGGCATAATGTCCTGGTCCTCTGCAATTGTAGTAGATCAACTATCCTCAACCTTTGCCAAGTCCTCGTCCACCTCAGCCTCGTCCGCGCCCCTGAAATATTGTCCACGCCATCCCTACGCTCTGGTTAGGGGGCTATGTTTATGCCTGAACCCTATAGGCAGGAATTCTATATATCATCAATTCATAACTTTTGCAGTTACGCTCATCATGCCCTACCGGCCTACAAAAGTTGCAGAACAACTATTACGGTGTCTATACAAACTTCTGCAGCAAATGATAGTTATTCGTGGCATGTTTTCTTGCTACCTGACATATAGCGCACCACAATGCAAGTCCCACACTTGGTCTTTCTTGAGCTATGGGCCTCAAAGGCATCGATCCTCCTCTTGCAATATAGTTCGCAAAGGCCGAGCAATGGTCCTTGTCATGCCCCCAACTCTTGAATTTCAAGAACCATACCTCCTCATGCACCTCTGGTCGAACCATCCTGTCGTGCTTCAGACTTTGCATCTCAAGGCACAGATTCTTCAACTGTGCATGGATCTGCTAAACCCCCATATTTGGATCTTGCATTGGAGTTTCATGTAGTCTCATGGCAATCTCCAAGGCATCTACCTTAGTTGTTATCTTCTATTGTGATAGCACAACCCTTAAGTGTGGTAGTAGCAAGCCACAAACCACTCGTGATGTTGTCCGTCTGTCAAATTCATGTTGGCTTCGCGGATTGTACACTTCAACCTTTGATCTAGTTCCCAAGGAATCTCACTTTGTTGCATTGTGATTTCTTTGAATCCCACAATTGACTGTGCCTTATATTTAGGCCTATTGAATTATCTATTCAGTGTTGTCTATATGTCTGCCACTCCAACATTCAGGTTATCATTAGAGTACTTGATATATCAGGTTAGCTCGCAATCTTGTAGAGCACTAACCAATGTCGCCTTCTTTATGTGATCATCTATAATGCCTTGAGCGTCTCATATAACTTTCACAACAAACCAGAATTGATTCGGGTCCTCATTTCGAAAGCCTTTGAACAAAGGCAGCTTCACTGAATTTTCCATACTGAACTGCAGTGGAGGTGGAGGTGGTACGGGTGAAGTCGCAGGTGATGGTGGTGAAGTTGGATGTGATGTGGGTTGAGGTGGCATTCGCGAGAATTCTTGTATTATTAACTGAATAGAACTTCGCGAAAAAACCTGCATTATCCCTTCCTCGTCACCTCGCAGAGGTGAAATCAATGGACTATATTCGGGACCCTTTTTCCCTTATTTCTTGTAGACTTTTCCGCTTCACGTAGCTCTGAACATCAAGGTAGCTGCATAACCTTTTTTTCACACAATAACATTTTAATCTAGGTATTCAAAGATTCCACGTAGTTACCTCGTAGTCCTTTGAAAAAGCATCACTCCACCTCATTGTAGCTGACTGAGGTGTCAACCACGAATTCAGTCACAAATCTTCCTATGACGCGATCAAGCCAATGATAGATAGCATAAGTGATATTGTCCTCAAATTCTTCCAATTTATGTACAAGTTATGGGGTCCAAACAATAGGACCGTCAAGTTTCCACCTTCCTTAGCTATCTGCTAGTTTCGTGATCCACTCGTATAGCTCAACTAGAAAGGAGCAGAAAAAGATTTCGTGGATCTCTGTATATAGGTATATGTGCAACCACTGTTCCTTTGTCAGTCGCGGGTTTCTGGTCTCCTGCGTAGGGAATTTGTGGATCTTCCTATCCAGCTAGTCTTTGATCTCCTTCTTAGTTGGATTCCAGTGATATGACATCACACATCTCTTATGCAGATTCTGGTCCCGGAAACAGAATCATTTGTTGGCTTGAGGGGGTCTGACCCAAGTTCAGTGTTAATTAGCCAAACAAATCCCTACACTACTAGCCCTTTCGGCATCATCCCGTGGAGCGTGGACCGAAGTCTCACCCAAAGTAGTATGGGGGGGTGTTGGAACCAAGTTTACACACCCTGAGATGGTTGTGATGTCGTTTAATTCCCTCTATCCCTACCTTCGCACAAGTCACTTTTCTCTAGGGCTTGCAAGACAAGCCCTCTATTCCGTCCTTCAAGACCGTCACGAAAGGGTACGATTGACCTTCACACCACCCCAACCTGCTACGCAGGTACTTTCACACTGCTATGGCATTGTACCATGCAGATTCCCAAATTATTCCAAGTGTCTTACTTATCTTATTAGATAATTATATTTAACACCACGTAAATAGATATCCTTGATTGCATTCAGTTATCCAATGTAATTGCATTCATTCGTGCATCATATAAGCATAATAAAGGAAATTCATACGTAACATATCAATATGCATCAACAGAACAAAGACATAGAAATTGCAAAATATTTCTCTTTATTGATGTCTTCCAAGTGATTACATAATCTATTCACCCTGCTCACACAGCTACAGGGGTCCGCACACTTAGTTGTGGACTTCTACCCTAGGCCTCTGTGCACTCAGCTACAGAGCCTCTACCTACACTACAACCCAAGAATTAGACTTCGTAATACAAAGCTATTACTTTTTTACATTCTATGTCTCTAAAACTACTTAGAGCTTAGCTCTTTTTATACAATCCCATGGTCCGCAGACCATGGGTAGATCTCTTATAGCTGACTTTACTTTACAAAACTAAGGGTGGACAACCCTTTATGACTTATGACACCTTCGTGCTCCGTGACCACAAAATGCGGAGACTTTACAATTTTATTACACAATTTGACTCAAACATGGGCTTTTAGCCCCAAAACTGTCCTTGGGGGATCCCGCTCCCAACAATGGTAGTCTCCTCATCTTAGTCCTATATGTAGATGATTTGATACTGACAGGGGATGACAAATTGATCCAGTCTTGCAAGGAGGACCCTGCAAGAGAGTTTGAGATGAAGGATATGGGTTCGATGCACTACTTCCTTGGCTTGGAGGTGTGCCAGGGAGATGGATAGATATTTGTTGGATAGGGGAAGTACACCTCTGAAATCCTTCATAGATTTCATATCCAGGATTGCAATCCCATGGACACTCCTCTAGGTACTAACTAGAGGAAAGAGGATGCTTCTAAAGGGGAGGAAATAGATGGCACTATCTACAGATAGCTGGTGGGGTCCTTCCTATACTTTGTGAACACAAGATCCGATATTTTTTTTGCAGGTAATCAACTTAGTCAATTTATGGTGGAGCCTTCCAAGCTTCACTAGAAAGCAACAAATCATGTTCTAGAGACCTCAGAGGCACAATAAAATTTTGTTTATGGTACAAACAGACTAATGGAGTAAAGATTCAAGGCTTCACAGATACAAATTTGTTAGGGGGTCCCTTAGATAGGAAGAGCACATCAGGAGAAGTCTTTAGTGTTGGGCTAACAATTGTTTCTTGGTATAGCAAGGAACAAATATCTGTAGCACTCAACTCAGCAGAGGCTGAGTATATGGTTGTTAATCAAGAAACATGCAAGGCTATTTGGATGAGGAAGATCCTGGTTGGTCTCTTTAGTCATGGGATGGAGCCTAGACAATTAGAGTTGTATAAAACTATTTGAAAATCCATTATTTCATGATAGGTCCAAGCATATATCCATTAGGTACCATCACCTGAGATATTGTGTTAAGAGGAAGATTGTCATGTTACAGTACATTCCTACATAGGAGCAGGATGCATACATTCTAACAAAGGCTTTGTCAAGAGGCAAGTTTGAGTTCCATAGGAGAAGGATTGGGGTTTTTCTGAACCCTTTTCTTGCTAGGAGGGAGAGTTAAATTGTAGCAAGAAAAGGATTCATTTGACTTGTGCCTTAGTCAAATGGAGAAATTTGAATTTCCACTTCAATGGGATGATTTTTCAGGAAGTTAGCAGGAGTGACATGGCCAAGGCACTCATCTAAGTGAGTTAATTCAAGTTTGTGGGCGACAAGTAGAGTTGTGCATGAATTGATTGCTAAGAAATAACAATATAGTGGAGTAATATTTAGTGAAACTCAATTATCTAAGATCTAGTCTAGAATAGAGTCAATATGAGTTCAACTGAGTAATTGTAACTGTTGTTAACTCACTAATCTCTCAGTTAACTAGTCAATTGACTAAAAATAGCCCTAGTCATGCATGTAATGAATTTCCTAGTGAAGTGGAGGAAAGTGGCATAATTGTAATAATTAGTGTATACTAGTGGGTGTACAATGTTTGCATGTAGCAGGTGAGCCATTTTCCTCAGGAATTGTGCAAGGAAATAGGAGCTACCTATTATTTAGGAATAGGAATTACGTAAGGAAATAGGAGGAAGTAGGAGGCTTATTTTTGGCTATGTGTTTGCCAGAGCAGACTCAGGAGAAGGAGATAACTATTGTAGTGTAAGTTAAGCTTCAAGAATTGAAGTTCTCATTGTAATATATCATTTTTCCCATATGATATAACACAAATAGAGGAGGGGTTTTTCCCAGTTGGGTGCCCCAATCAAAACTGTGTTCATTTTGATTGAATGATTGCATCTGTTTCTATTGTCAGTTTTCGTTCCGCGGAATTTAATAGAAGAAATTTGTGTCTATTGATTTTAGTGAGATTTCTTTAGTAGTTGCAAATTTTGATTTATTTCTACAAGCCTGAGACCTCCACCCATTAACCATTGAGGGAATCCAAAGATAAATACCTCCACCCTCAATCAATCGAAGGACCCAGAGTTCTGAGTAGTGGCTTTAGTTAATGAAAACAAGGGATCCAAATTTATTGTCCAATGGTATGAAGCCAGTTGTTCCTACATTCAATCCATTGGGAAGTAACTAAGCCAATAGACATTGTTGCAAGGTATTTCCATTTGAGAAGTAAAGCCATGTTGAAATATATATAACCATTATGTGTACAGAAAGGTCATGGTTACAAGGTTCTTACTCGTTTAGGGGTAGGGGCAATCATGTCAATAATATTTCTAAAACGTCACTCTACATACTAAGGGTATGAATGCCCATAACCCATTTTAAATATACATATGAAATATAGTAGAAGGTATTGATAAGAAAGAATCATAGTCATGCCTTAAAATGTATTCTTCACGAGCATGTGTGTTAGTTAATTGTGATTCTAGAAACACGTTATCACTATTGGAATATGCCCTGGAATGCAGACTCTAATTGGATGCGGAAACAAGGAGAGTCTAATGCGATAAACATTAAGGGTAAAGTTCTCGGTAGGGTCACAATGACTCACCTTTGATGTTGCAACCTTTGATAGAACGTTGGTTTACCCTACAATCCTCGTGGTGTATATCCCACAATTTGTGTGTATACTTCCTTACAATAAATGCCCTTGAAGTTGTTCTTTGAATGCCTCACTTGTCGTTGATTTTATTTTTTCCTTCCTTTCTCCCTCTATCTTGCTTTCTCCATTGTTCTCTTCCTTCCTCCTTCATTCTACTTCCACTGTTCACTTGTTCTTGTTCTTCATTCCCTCCGAGCTTGACTTCCTCTCTTTTTTCTACTGCCCAAATGTTGACTTTGGTTAGTTAGAGTTTAGCCTCTCTAGACTAACAAAGATGCGCACCTATCCTTCCTAGCCTAGTCATTGTTCATCAAACTTGTAGAAAAATCAGTGGTTCGCCATTTGGTGTCCTTTCTCCTTCAATACTCACTATTTGTCTTCTTCCCAGGACTAGTTCTAGAACCAACAAAGTGTGGGAAAAAATATTCTTAGCCATGTGCTAATACTCCTGTAGGTATATGTATGTGCTCTAAATTTAATAGCTATAGAACTAATCTAGAGAAAGGAAAGGAACACACCCTTACTTTATATACTTTAACCTTTTATACTTTACCCAACCTTTATTTAGTAGTTATACCCTTATATTTAAGATAATTTAAGGACATTCATCTCGACAGGTAAGTGGACTATTATAAGGTAAGGAAATTCAACCTTAGCTAAAGACCTTCCTTTTCAAACAACCTAGGGCTATATTAATAGGTATATGTTAATTAGTCTTTATAAATATAAATATATGTCACGATAGCCAAATAAGTACTTTAATAGCCAAGTGCGTACATCTTATTGAAATTTACAATTGTTGCACACACACACATATATATACTCACAATAGCCATATAAGGTCTAAAATAACGAAATGCGGAAATTTACAATAGTCATATAGGGTGCACAAAAGCAATATACTATCTTTTTACATTATTTCCATATAACAATTACACATTTAAATCATGTTTGCATACATGTATATGCATATGTATACTTATTATCTTCAACATGTATACACAGGTAACCAAGAAAGTACTTACAATGACCCTATAAATGCAAGGTGGCCAGGATAATATTTACATTATATACATGAATGTATCATTATTAGGGCCATTAACACAATATTTACGTAATTTGAAAGATGACCAGGGTTGTAACAACTCCCAATTTAAATATACAACTAATTAGATCAATTATGCGATTTATAATCAATACACAACTATTCAACTAATTAACATAGAATTTCGAAAAACATGAGTAGAGACCACTTACCTGTAGTGATGATATTCCTTACTTATTATTTCGGAGTTGAACGTTATTTGAATCTCGCTAACCGCAACAAAGTTTTGGGGACAACTCTCCACCCAATCGTAGGCTCAATTGAACATAATCTTTCTACAGTTGACTACCCCTGAGCCCTCAATCAATGTACTACTATCGGGGAATCCTTTGTCTCACAACACTTTTCTCCCAAGAGAATGGATGAATCTCATCCTCCTCATCGTCCATTAAGGAGACCAAAAAATGGAAAGGGGTCTGAATGCATACATTCCATATGTCAACATTCAACTTTTATTTCTTTATTTTAAGCTTTACTTAATTAAATATTTCTCTTAGTTTAACTCTTTCTTATTTTATTTTATTTTACTTTTTATTAAGTTTACTTATTCTTACTATTTTTTAGTTTACTCCAATTTATTATTTTATTTATTTATTTATTATTGTTATATTCTCTTCATTATTATTATTTAATTTACTATTATATTTTTTTCTTTTTTATTTACTATTTTTATCTTCTTTTATTGTTTATTATTTATTTACTTATATTTTATTATTATATTATTTTATATGTTTATTATTTTTATTTTTATTATTATTAGGGGTATTACATAGTCCCCCTCTCTTTAAGGAACTTTTTCTCGAAGTTAAGTTGAATCATTTAACATTTTATTTTATTTAGTTATTTATTACTTTTCATTTGGCCCACACTCTCTATTGAACTAGTATAACCAACGAGCATCAAAAGTTTCCACAACACCTGGGAAATCCCAAGGAAACTGTCCTTTTTCCCACTTTTGGAACCAGACATAAGCCTCAACAGTCTGTACCATAGCCTATGGCTACTTGCGCCAAGGATTATACCTCATATGCCCCACGACATGCATCCGGTCCCATTACTTAATGACTCTAGGCATCTCGCAAGGCTGGCCCACTCCCTCCACACTCACTAAGGTGCACAATCCCAAGCATCGAATTCCTTACACCCCCGCCAAAATTTGACATCCCAATCCAATATCAAGCACTTGGCCTACAATATCAGGCACTCAGCCTCGTCAAGAAGGTCACATAGCCCCTCAAGAGTTATCCATCAAGAGTTGTACAAGACAAAGAAAGAATTGGCATATGTAGTGTTGATTGAGTATGTCCCCAACCCATATGATGTTACATATTCTCCCTCATAGGTATGGGCTCCCACGAGATCATCAAAGAAACTGACCCGCTCGGCCCATTTGTGGATTTCCCGTTAGTCACCACATCTCAACATGCAACCAATACATTAGTTATAATCATAGTATCATAGAAAATAATCCACATGCCAACTCTTGGATGTCATCATGATAACATAACATCATTGTTAATCACCACATTATGAATAGTAAAGAACTGCATGTTCAAGCATGTCATAAAATTTGCATGCAATTACCACGTGCTTCACATCATAATATTGTTGAAAATAACAACAAGCAATGCTAAAAATAGAAATTCTATAAATAACATTGCTATAAATAGCATCTCAGTTACCAGTGTTGGAAATAGCAACAAGGAACAATAAAATAGAAATGATAAAAATAGAATTTCTATAAATAGCATTTCGGGATAGATTCCAATTTTAGTTAGTCCCTGAACTAAAATTGAGAAGTAAAATTCGAATTTGATGTTAGCAGTTGTTTGGAAAATAATTAATTAATTCATCTTGAGTTAATTAGTTGAAGAAAATTAAACATGAAGTCTATGTGAAGACATGCAACAATTTTCTCTTTGATTGAGGAAGTTATCCCTTAATTAAAGTGATCAGGATGAGTTGTAGTTTGAGTTGTAATTAGTTAGCTCATTTAACTGAGTTGAGTCCAATTAGATTAGTTCCAACAATTTGTGGAACTGATTGTGAGTTCAGTTAGTTAATGCATGCATGCATGTAACTATTGCACTTTAGATAACTGAATATTCTCTCATAAATAACTCATGCATTTCAGTTCAATCAGAGACCCAGTTGAGATTAAAGGAAGGGACAATGTACCATAAGTTGGAGGAATTTTCCTATAAAGGAAACTCATCCATGCATAAGGAATTATCTCCTTTGGGATTGCGCAGTTATTTCAGAGTTTGGTGAGTTGTGTGAGAGGTGAATTCACACAGGTGGTAGCATTAGGCCCCAAGCGAAATTGTGCAAGGAAATAGGAGGCTTGGAGGGCTGAGGGAAGGCATATGTTGTGTCTATTCAATCTATGAGCAACATTGTAGGATTGTACTAAGAGCTGGATAGCTTGTGAGCTAAAGATTTGTGTAATCCAGACATATTTCCACTTGTATGATATTATAGAGATCGGGGTTTTTAGCTAGGCTTTCCCTAGAGTATTCTTCTATGTTCATGTGTGATTGCTTTCTCATTCTTAGTTATATGTGTTCTTATTGATCTTGCTCAAATCGATTAAGCTTCCGCAAGTTTGTTGTAGAAGTAGATCTTGTATTTTTCTTTAGTATATTGCATAATCTGTTGATCTACAGTGGAAAATTCTACAAATATTGATCCGAATTGGATCCTCAAACACTCTTATAGTTTCCTAAACTCTATAAAACTCATACCAAAGTTTCAAAGTGCTATGAATGTCGAGCTTATTAGAAATGACCTCTAAACAATGGCAATTTGTGGTCAGCATGGAGCAACGAGGACCCTCGATCAAAGCGTGCAGACCGTTGGCCCATGGTAACCGCGTGCTAGCACAAACTAGCAAAATGGGAAGTCAGATCCAAAAACGGAGGCAGTTTCTGATACGTAATTACCATGGTAATCGCGTATCGCAGGGTGTCCCCCTCAGCGAAGGAAAGCCCTGAGCACTTGTTCAAGGGGAAAAGCATAGAACCATACGGAAATCGTTGATTCTGTCAGAAGGCGGATCTTGCACCAAAAATGGTAGGATATTGGGAGGACCTCAGGCGATAAGCGGGTTCGGCCGAGTCCCATGCGATGCCATACACTGGGTGACGCATGTTCTGCGGATGAGAGAGAAAATCACTCTCATCGCACAAGTAAAGGGCATGCTACTTATCCGAGCAATATGGATAGAGACCGTAGGATCTGAAGGCTCCAGATCAACGATAGAGAAACGATCCGATGGATGACCGGATTCAATGGGAAAATAGGCTGAGTTATATGAGATTTGAGGTCCGGAATGATCGCTGAGCTGGAAGAGGAATCAGTTTCACGGGCAATCTTGGAGCAATGGAAATAATGACCGTTATTTATCCATCGTTGGATAACTATCCTTTTTCATCCTCAAAATATTTCCTTATCTCATCCAATTCCCATATCAATATCACTTAATATCATTACTTCACATGGTTTATTTCTTTATTATTACCTTGATAACATAACCTATAAACAATTTCCCTTCTCTTTCCTTAGCTAGTTGTGAATGTTTTTAGTTCACCATTCCTTATCTTGAACCTTAAAATTAAAGGGAACATTCATATGAAATTCACTATTCATTCTTAGTTAGCATTCATGCTATCTAATCCATTCATCAATATCACTAAAGAAGCTTGTCATCCCCTCACTTCCTCATACTAGAGAATAAAAATTTCTTTCTATAGTAGTTTCAAATTCTTAAAATTCCATATCTACTAACTTCATAGTTCGAACTTCCTCACCTTTTTATTTTAGTTTATTTATTATCATATTAGCTGTGAATTCTTACCACCAATGAACATGGTTTCTTGCTCTTCTCTTTTATTTGCATAAAGTTGTTGAAAATTGGGAATGTTGTTACTACTTCCTAGCTAAGCATGTTGTTTCTATTCATCCCCATATTATATGAACTCGTGGCTTAATTACCTTTTAATCCAACATCACCATACTTTGTCACAGTTCCTTGAAATGACTTTTATCAATGTCATGATCAATTAAATTCAACCATTGATTGGAAACGTTTTCTTCTTAGTAGGCATCATTCTCATTTAGACTTCATAGTGATCCTTATCATGCTCTTAAATGAAATACTTATGTAACTCCATGACCACTTTCCACCAAGGTGAAGCCTCATGATTATTCTCTTCCATTCTACTATAGGATATGCTAGTGCCTCTTGTTGATTATTCACACTCAATTGTGAAACTTCACCCACTCATTTTTAAGTGTTTCTCCATTACTCATTTCTATTCATCTCCTCATTCTACGTTGATCATAATTTTGAGGTCAAATTTTGTTATCTTCATTATAAGTTTGTAAATTCCTTATTTTCCCTTCCTCCGCAGACAACTTTATCCAATTATCACTGCTAACATTCTCGTAATTGAGTAAAAATGGAAAATTACAAATAAGTTGAATTCTCCAATGTCACTAGCTTGGTTATGTTGTTCTTCCAGGATTTTTAGACCACTCTCCCTTATAAAAAAATACAATCACATTTATGATTATCCTCAAACCCTTAATTAGGTATGTTGATAATAGTTGTCAACTACTATTATAATTCTAAATATTAGTATTTCCTAAGTTTTTGCAATAATTTACAACCCTATTTCCCCTCCGTTCTTCTCACACCTTAGTAGTATAACATATCACACTATCTTCTTACTTGATTATGAACACTAACATGCTATGAAAAACATATCAAAGGATGCCACCACTTTAATTAAACTAATTATCTTTAAAAACACAGCTTATTCACATTCCATTTGACATAATATTAGGGCATATTACTTACACTAGTTAAGTACAAATGAAAGAAAAATGATATTGTTGGTTTTAAGTTATTGTATTACTACACTTCCTTCCCCTCTAAAGAGGATACATCATTGAAACAAGTACAACTAGATAGTTTTAATATACCTATTCTCATCCAAATCCTATTGTTCTCATCTTATATAATTTGTTGAATTTGTAGCACAAAATGAGGATTGATACAAATTTATCCGTTTTTTCACTTCTTAAAATGCATCATCATAAATAATAATAATAATTTGTTAACCATTTCAACTCGTAATCAATTGAAAATCTTTTATTACACAATGTCAAGATTAATTTGAATCACAAAATATTAACTTGATTGATATCAATTACCTCTAATAACATCAAATAAAACAACTAACTCTAAATTTAAAATTTTCTTTTTCTAAAATACACTTTATTTAAAACTATATTGTATGCTATATTCTTTCCCTTTTTAAAATATCTTATTTTAATAAATAAAATAATAATTTAAACTTATAAATTAAAATCCAAGTTAGAATTCAACATTGGTTAATTATTCCAAATTGATAATAAATGAAATATTAAAAATAATTAAAAATCAACCTAACCTATATATACATATATAATAATTCATTGGTATCTCACTTTGAATATTTTATCACTAAATTTGCATGAGATTCTCAAAAGCCACAAAGTATCTAGCTAATGTCTAAATATCATATAAGTTGGTGACATGCATATATATTAACACTTTCCAAATATAGCACGTGGAACAAACATTTATATCCTTGTATAATAAAACAATTCCAAAATATGCGAAACTTGTCTTTTAATATTTGATATACTAAAGTGTTATTACATAAGTCTATGGCAAGCATCTTATAACCACATCTCAAGTGTTTAAATGATTTTTTAAACAGTTTACTGTATTACAAAACGCGAAACACAAAAATCAACAAAGAGAATATTATTGAACATATAAAACTTTGTTTCTTAACAAAACCATGCGACAATGGTGTTCAATGCAAGGACTTCTTTGAGTCACTGAATTAGGCCCAACAATTGATCATAAATATCAAAATTGCCTATGATTCCCAAACATGTATGTTCACATCAAAATCTTTGAAATGATCAACAAAAGATCTTTCCAAGAAGCATGCGACACACGACTATGATAATTTATTTTAGGTCTGTTTTGTATTACTCTCAATTCATTAAGTTATTCTTACCATGTAAATTCTCTCTTATTTCAAATTTATATTCCATAGCATGCTTTCTCTTTATTTTGCATAGTGACAGAAAAGGCATATCTTGAACCAACTTGTATTGGTAATTGAGAGAGACTCTCTCTACAGGTTCTGAGGCCCATAGACAATCAAGAATGCTCACATCTTAAATCCAATAGAAGAGAACATAACATAATATTTTTATATGTATGACCTTCAAATGCCCAATAGGATCTAAAAGATACAACAGAAAATTATAATAAAAATTGCAAAAACAAAATCTACAACTTAGTTGTTTTTGTTTTTTTTACCTCAAGGTTTTCTCTATCTATCCTACCTATAGTGTCAATATTCATGTTTTAAAGTTTCAAAACATATGAAAACTTCCAACTGGTTTATGGCTACCTATGCAAGTTTTACAGGGTATGCAAACTATTCAAATCTAGGCTAAACTAGGCATGCTAAACAAACAAGGGAAATGTGGCTTCGAGGAAAACAACACTAATAGTAGACGGAAAAAATATGAAGAGCTTTCAACGGCTTTTGCATCTGCAGCTTCTTCAATGAAACCTTTAATTAATACATGCTATTTTTTTAAAGCAAGAAAAGTCTAAACAAGAGCTTATCGATGGAATCTTTCGAGTTGAAGGTCCTAGTTGATAGTTAGCTGTTGATAGTTAGCTCTAGTTATTTTGATCTTTGAAATATTTTGGTTTCAAATATAACTTTTAGTTATCAATAACTAGCTTTCAATTTGAAATACGTTTAGTTATCAATAACTGGTTTTCAGTTTAAAATATGAATTTTAGTTATCAATAATTAGTTTTCAATTTGAAATACATTTAGTTATCAATAACTAGTTTTCAGTTTAAAATATAACTTTTAGTTATCAATAACTAGTTTTCAATTTGAAGTATAACTATTTTTAGTTATTTTTAAAATAACTTTTTACATCACAAGTAAATCACAAAGTTTATAATAACAATTATATATTCTTGTTTCACATATAACTTTTAGTTATCAATAACTAGTTTTCTGTTTAAAATATAACTTTTAGTTAGTTATTTTTAAATAAACTTTTTACGTCCCAAGTAAATCACAAAGTTTATAATAACAATTATATAAACAGTTAACTTAAAACAATTTTTAATTTAAATAAATAAAAAATTTAAAATATAAAATTTTAGTTCAAAAGACAAGTAATTCACTTTTATATTTAATATGCAAAAATTAGAATTTAAGATTAATAACATATGCATTTATATTATTAATTGTGCTTCTTTATCTTTTTTTAAATAAAATGAATTGTGCCCACAGGGTCTTGGATAGACGGTGATCGAGTGCCCTGTTAAGACACTCCTTGATGTTAAGTCACCGGTTCAGTTCCCCACTGCGATCAGGGCGATATATTGGACATGATGAACATGTAGTCCTACCAAGCTTACAAATATATATAATAATGTATTTAGAATATTCATGCTACTATATTACAGAGTATGTATATACGTCAAAAGATTATTTAAAAAAAAGATATTTGTTTTTCATAAAAGCAATGATATTTATTTAATAATTTATATGATTATTATTATAGAAACAGATAAAAATTGTATTTATTTCTCAAATCTATTTTCAATAAAAATCTCTTTTTCATCGCAAGCAAAATTAGTGATGAATTTAATTAAATATTTTTCTCAAGCTTTTACCTAGAGGTCACATAGAGTTGAACCCGCTCTGATACCATATATAACAACCCACAATATAAATATACAACTAATTAGATCAATTATGCGATTTATAATCAACACAAAACTATTCAACTAATTAACATATAATTTCAGAATATATGAGCAGAGACCACTTACCTGTAGCGATGATATTCCTTACATTTGATTTCAGAGTCGAACGTTATTTGAATCTTGCTAACCACAACAAAGTTTTGGGGACAACTCTCTGCCTAACCGTAGGCTCAGTTACACATAATATTTCTACAACTGGCCACCCTGAGCCCTCAATCAATGTACTACGGTTAGGGAATCATTTGTCTTACAACACTTTTCCCCCAAGAGAATGGATCAAGGAATATATGAATCTCATCCTCCTCATCGTCTATTAAATAGAACAAAAAATGGAAAGGGGTATGCATACACACATTTCATGTGTCAACATGCAACTTTTGTTTCTTTATTTTAAGCTTTACTTAATTTAATATTTATCTTAATTTAAATCTTTCTTATTTTATTCATTTTTACTTTTTGTTAACTTTACTTATTCTTACTATTTTTATAGTTTACTTTTATGTATATTTATTTACAACTTCAGTATATTATTTTATTTTATTTATTTATTATTATTTATTTACTATTATATTTTTTCTTTATTATTTACTATTTATTATTATTATCTTCTCTTTATTGTTTATTATTTATTTACTTACATTTTAATATTATATTATTTTATTTATTTATTTCCATTATTTTTATTATTATTAGGGGGTATTTCAAGGGTCATTACAACCACTCCCCCTTAAGGGGAACACCATCCTCGATGTTCTATGACCATATACAATAAAACAAAATAACTAATGCATTTGGCATATTGTTTATGGGGATTACAACTTTATATAATATTTACAATGTTTTTCATATTTTCTTTATCTAACAAACCAAGATGGATAAGATGCCTACATTTGATCAACAATTTCCCATGTGGCTTCCTTGGGTCCAAAGTGTTTCCACTGTACTTTAACCTACTCTATTGCTTGGTTCCAGAGTGTGAGTTTCCTCTGCTCTAGGATGCATAATGGCTATGGCTGGAATTCTCCCTTCTGTCCCACCTATAAAATAGACCAATCAATGACATGATTAGGATCTCACAAATACCTTTTAAGCAAGGACACATGGAAAACATCATGATTTTTTACCGAAAGAAGTCCAATCTATAATCGATTAGTGTAATACTTCAAAAGGTCCAAGAAATCATGAAGCCAACTTGGCACATGACCCAATCTTTAGGGAATTTTTCTTGGCTCTAATGCGCATATATACATGTTCGCCAACTTGGAACTCTGTATGCACTCTATGTTGATCCATGTAACTCTTTTACAGTTCTATGCCACTTTCAAAATTTTCTCAATGGCCTACATTTCTTGTTCCATCTCCCTCAACATTTTAGGTTTAGTTAAGACCTTGTTTATTGGACCGCTCCAACTAATAGGAGTGTTGTAACACCTCTCATACAATTCCTTAAAAAGGCTCATCTTCAGAGATTCCTGGTGCCCATTGTTATATGTGAACTCTACTAGTGGGAGGTACTCTTCCCATTTCTTTGGTTGATGCATCACACATATCCTCACCATATCCTTGAGGATTTTGTTTATACTCTCGGTTTGTCCATACATTTGTGGATGATAAGTTGTGTTGAAGACCAATTATGTCCCTAGGCATGCAAATAGTTCCTTCCAAAACCTTGAGGTGAACTTAGCGTCTCTATCGGAGATGATTTTCTTGGGAACCCCATGCAATCTCACAATTTCCCAGATGAAGATTTGGGTTATTTTGTTGGTGGAATTGGTGGATTTGACTGCTACAAAGTGTTTCACCTTTCTCAATTTTTCAATTACCACCATTGTTATGTCGTGTTGCTTGGATGTTCTTAGCAATCCTGTAACAAAATCCATAAATATCACTTCCCGTTTCTATTATGGATTGGGAATACGTTGTAATAAGCCAATTGAGGTACATTCAACCTCATTTTGGCATGCCATACATGTCAAACAATTCATCTTTATTTGATTATGCAAGCAGTAAAAAGAAATTACGGTTATGAGGACCTTTTGATATCCTGGATTGTCAGAATATGGTTTGGCATGGAACTCCTTGAGTACGAGATTCTTCAATTCACTATTGTTTGGCACATAGATCTTATTTTTGAATGTGACCAATCCCTCTTTTGCGATGTGATATTCCCGACTCTTCTCTCTCTTTTCCACGTGTTGTAACTCTTCCTTTATTTGTTGATATTGCTCGTCATATTTCCCTGCATATATGGTTCATTCTCCAAGACTAGTTCCATAATAACTAATGGTTGTTAGGTTATTTATTTGCAATTTTTTTATTTTTTATTTTTAACATAGTTGGTTGCTATTTATATTCCAAAAAAGATTAGGAGACTAAGCTCCTGAGATACAAGATTTTAAGGGCCATAAGCAAAGCTAGGAGATGGTTTGGAAGACAAAATTCTCGTAAGCTTTTGTCATTTCTAACTTGTGAAAAACAAGAGCAAGTAAAAATTCTAACAAACTGAGACAATAGTAAGCAGAATCTGCAATACATCTTAATCTATGTTGATATGGCTGATCTGGCGAGCTGTTGATTCATCTGGCTTGCTGTTGACTTCAGCATTCTTAAAGCTTGAAGAACTAGTGCTGGGCACATTATGTTTCTCCAGCATGTATTTAAGGATGTCAATTGATTCTTGAGCGTGGCTACATCTATTGGCTAGTTCGTTGAACTGTTCCTAGAGCGAGGAGACCCTGTGGAGGAAGAGGTTGAGGTCTGCTTCATATTTCTTGCTCGTCATTCTAGCATGTGAGTCAATTTTAGAGTCCAGGATTTTTTGATGCGCTCGTATTTGCTCCAACTCTGCCTGAAGGTTTGCGCAATGCAAACAGTCTTCACTCTGTGTCATTCCTTGTATCCTGAGCATTGTCTTACTGTTCTGAATGAAGTGATAGAGCTTGTTGAAGGAGAGATAGTCTGACTCGTTGCTTGAAACAGAAATGAAAGCACGACTAAGAGTGCTCTGAGGTTCTGAATAGGAAAGGTAATAGTCTTTCGGGGAAAATGAAGGGAGGAGAGAAGGTCTTGTGCTACAGAGGAGAGGGAAAGAAGGAGCAAAGGAGCGACGGGAAAAGGAAGTAAGGCTGGAAGCGATGGAGAGCTGGGAAACTCTGCCGAATAGGGGACTGAGAATAAGCACAAGGGAACAAGTCCAGAGATTCTGAGCGTTGGATTGAGCGAGGGAGGAAAGATTTAAAGAGAGAGGACCAAAGGGGAGGCGAGACGGAATCACGAGAGAGAGAAGGGAAAATTCATGGGAGACACAAGAGAAAGATCAGCCTAATATCGAGAGGGTGGTATTGACGACGAGATATAAGGGAAGAGATAAAATCACTGACAGAGATTTGGCAGAGATGGAATGGTGCTGGATCCTGTCAGGATATTTCTTGAATTTGCTGCAAATATTGGATTCAAATATGCTGCCATAGGTCATGAGGAAAAATAGTCAAGGGAGATGATGTTGGGATTCTAAATTGTTGCAAAGAAGATTGCCTTTGGATCTGCTGCATGCTCTGCTGGCACATCTGTCAGCTTCTTTGTTGAAGGCACAAAGTGTTAGGATATTCCAACACATAGGAAATAGTTAAGTTCAACTTGGTCTAGTATAGAGTTAGGTATAGAGTTAGGTAAAGTGTGTTTCTTTACCGTTGTACATTTTGTAACTTACAATCCGACGGTCACGATATGTAGTGATCCGACGGTTCATTCTCTCCTCGGTATTACCGACACTTGATCCGTGGCTTGACACCCGATTGGTCCATGAATTCTATTTAAAGCGGATGGAGGGTCATTTGTAGGTTCACCGTGCATGAGAGAAGCTTATGTAAATTTTCATTCTTTTATTAATAAATTGCCTGTAGTAGCCACGTTGGCGCAGGCCATGGACTGTTTCCCTC